>JAQZBX010010156.1:0-12014 GCA_029593785.1 Cabassous unicinctus
TAAATAAATAAATAATTGTGTGGGGAAAAAAAAAACGACAAGCAAAATAAATGAAAAAACTAACTCAGGGAAGCCGATAGGGCTCAGTGGTTGAGCGCTGGCTTCTGACATACGAGGTCCCAGGTTCCTTCCCCCAGCCCTTGGCACCTGAGAATAAATAAATAAATAAAAAAGACATTGGATAGGCAAAAAATTAAATAGCTAAATACGTATAGTATTTTAAAGCACAGTAAATTAAAGTTCTGGAAAACGTCTTGGTTCAAAACAAATCATATCTGTCATTAAAAGCCTGCTCTGGTAGGAAATTGTCCAGGAGCACCACTTTCGGTGGTTCTGCAGCTGTCCTGCTCTCTGTTGATTAAAAGCCTGACCTTCCAGTTAAAATGATTGAGAAGCATCACCTGCTGGCTTGAAACAGAATGTTTTCCATTTGCATTCTTCCTATATATAAACCCAAAGGTGCTGCCCTGCAGCAGGTCGCATGGAAGGCAATTAAAAGAAGATATAGTAAAACTATACAAATGTATAAATTGTTCCATGACACCAAGGTGTTAGAATTGTCAAATTTCTTTATTTTCCTGAATCGAATCCTACCTGAGTCTGAAGCCCACTCAGAAAGAATGGCAAGAATGTCTACATCAGTTATCACTGGCACCCCCATCAGCCCCCTCTACAAAATGCTTATGCTTTTTTACAGATATCAAGGAGACTAAGAAGGGCTATAATCCCAATCTAGCCTTCCATGCATTTCTTCAAAGGATAAAATGTCAAAGACCTTTTCTCTCTGCATGGGCCCCGTAGAGCTCCATCCAGGTCCGAGGGAGGAGAGAGCAACTTGGGGCTCGGTGTTCTTTTGGAGAACAGGCTCCTTGAAACACGGATTCCTGGTCCCTATCCCAGGAGACTGTGATTCAAATTCCCCTCTCAATTAGAGGGGAGTGGGCAACACCATCCCGGAATCCTCAGGATTGGGGAATGAACTATGGACTAAAGCAGACTTACTGGTTTTCTACTATAGACTTATTGTGACTCTAGCAATGGAAGAAACTATATCATTCACATGGAGGCAGTGGCCACTAGAGGTTCTGAAGGTAGGGAAAGGGAAATACATGTGAAATATGGGGGCATTTTGGGGACTTTGGGATTTTCCTGAATGACATTATAATGACAGATACGGACCATTACATATCTTGCCATAACCTACAGATTTGAGTGGGAGAGAGTGTAAACTACAATGTAAACTATAATCCATGCTTAGTGGCAATGCTCCAAAATGTTTTCATCAATTGTAATGAATGCACCACACTAATGAAAGATGTTGTTAACGTGGGAAATGTGGGAGGTGTAGGTTGCGGGTCATATGGGAATCCCCTATATTTTTATGTAACATTTATGTAATCTAAATACCTTTTTTAAAAAATATATATTTAAAAAAAAAAGGTCTGGGGCAGGGCCCAGAAGTTTGTATTTCATGTATTTTTAAAATTTAATAAGCGACTTTGATAGCCAGGTTTGGGAACAATGCTAAGAATGAACCAAAGCACCTGGCATATATAAAAGATAGCAGATTTTGAAAATGTGTTATAAAATGTTTAATTACCATAAATGGACCTTAGAGTTCCAAAAAACTGTGGTTGGCAAAAGCTGGCTATAATTTTGTCAGATATAGTCCTTAGAAAACCCGTAGTAGCATAACAAAATGCCTGCAAGTGTTTTATCCTAAAATTCCTAGGCTATACATTCAGTTCTTATTTTTGAAAGTAACGAATGTAGGACTAGCCTTAAGTTGTGGGTTTTCCCTCCACTTGCTCCTTCCTTCAAGTCTCCACATTTAAATCTGTGCTATTTTTTCCGTCTTCATCAAGCTCTCTCTGGACAAGCTCACCATTCCCTTAACTTCAGTTACTTTCTCTTGCTGATGGTTTCTAAATTCAGTCTCCAGCCCTGGGCCGGCTGACCCTGTCTCGAGCGCTGGCCCAGCCTTGCCTATGGGAGTGGATGCGCTCTCTCCAGGGCCATTGTTTTGTCAGCCAGCCTCTCTCTCTCCTGGATCTTGGACTTCTCCAGTTCAACTGCTCTTTCCCCACAGGCATCAATCCTACTTTAAAAACAGAAGCCCTCCACCACATCCTTTTAGTGGCCCACCAAGTCCTTTTTGAATGTTGAACCCAATTGCCTGCATGTGTGCACACACAGAGGGTTGGTCTTTGCTCTAATTAATGCACAGGATGGCATGTTCACCTTACACTGCGGCCTTGCTAGGGAAACTGTCCTTGATTTCAACCCAGAGAGAAGATGAGGTCTTTCAGGAAAAGATTCAGATGAAAAATCAGCGCTATTCCCTAGCCCCTGTATTACATAGATGAACGGAATTCCAAACCCCATCACTGCCCTTGCCAATGCATGCACACGTGTACCCACTCTCTAACATCTGTGTGCATGCACACACACATGCACATACCCATGCACACCCCCACACACATACACACACTTGCATGTACACAAGCACAGGGCACACACACATGTATAAACGTGTGCCCATGCACTCACATTCACATACACACATATGCATGCACACGCACCCAAGCACTCTTACACATGTGCACACACCCTTCCTGGCAGCAGACTCCAGCTGATGCCTCAAGTCCAGCGGGTCTCTGGCCAGGCCCCTTCATGCAACCTGCCGCCACTTGCAGGAGCAGTGGAATCACTTGCTCTAATTGACCCATGGCCAAATGGTCTGAAGCCTTTTGAAGTCTCAGAACTTCCAAGTGCCAGAAATTATAGAACATATCATACCCCCAAAACCTCCTGGAATCTCCAGAGTCAGACTTTAGATTCAAAAGAAAGTTGCCTCCTTACCTGTTCAGACACCTGGCCACACCATGCTTGAAATGTCACCCCACCTTCAGCTGGGACATCAACAAAGCAAGTGTCCCTTGCAATGAAAGTAATAAAGCTTAACTGTCCGCAAAATCCTATTGGGGCGGAGTGGGTGCAGCTCAGTGGTTGAATGCCTGCTTTGCTTGTACGAGGTCCTGGGTTCAATCCCCAGTACCTCCTAAAAAGAAAAAAAAAAAATCCTATTAGGGGAATGGGCCAATTTTTTAAACCAGAATCCAAAGAGTAAAAGAAAAGTCCTGGGCTTTTGAATAGAAATCTGCTACGCTCCACCGCCAGCTGAAACACCCTCTCTCTAAAATTTCCTTAATTTAACAGCTAAACTTCACCCAAAAAAGTCTTCAGTCTCTTTCTCCATGCTCTCTGGCCTCAACCGTATTTTTAAAGCCATACTGGACCTATTCTACTAAGGTCATGGAAACAGACAAAACAAAACAAAACAGAAAATTTTTTTAACCTATTCAATTTGTTTCTTTAAGAAATTCTATTTTGGTGATGCAGCAAGGAAATGCCAGTTTCATGTAATGCTAATTGCTCTCTGAATGTGTATAACCAGTTGAGAAAGCAATTTGTCTATATGTGCTAAGAATCTTAAAAAATTTTGCACACTTTAACTTAATGATTATACTTACTAATAATATAATCTAAAATGTGTTTTTTAAAAAAGACTACATGCAATTTACATGCACATATATATTTTTAATAGAGAAATTTTAATAGAAAAATGGAAACTATCCAACAAGTGAGCAACGTTTAAGCAAGTTAAAGTACAAAATACTAATGGACAATTACTATTTTCACTATTAAAAATAAGGTTGTAAAAATGTCATAAATGCAAAAAATCCATTTGATAAATGACTAAATGCAGATGATATAACTTCAGCTGTGTAAAAATCTGCATAAAGCAAAAGCCTGGAAGGATGTGTAACAAAATATAAACAACGGTGTGTTAACATAGGGCTCTTTGGTCTTTCCTACCTTCCAATATTTGGTAAGAGTTTTTTGTATTATTTGTGTAATGAAAAGATGTCTGTCACTTTAAAATTGTTAGCATCATTGTATAAAGTCATTATGAAAACAGCTTTTCAATGATTATGAATAGATCCTCTAACACATAGCAATTTTAGTTGCTTTATAATGTGTATGGGTTATTTTCTCATTGAGAATTCATCTAAGATGGTTCCAAATGCTCTAGAAACCTACAGCATTTACTTTGTTTGGTCTGCTAAACCAGCTATTTTATAGTCTATTACCTTAATGGAATGTGTGCAAATACAATGGGTTTTCAAGCTTATTCAACTCCTAATCATATATCCTGACTGAAGCTTGAAGCTTACAATTATTTTCTCTAAGTTACTGATGAAATGGTCCTGACTGTGTAATTTCAACAAGACCAAATGAAATCTTCATAAATTATAAGGCTGTGATGCTTTCATCAGTATATACCAACCAGCAGTAGAAAATATGAAAAATAAAATAATCCAACTAACATAGAGGCTGATTCCACAGATTATGTTATAGATAAAGAAATGTGGAAGATGTAAACTGCATGAGAAGCACTGTTATTTAGTTAAAGATATATATTTTTCAAAGTTAGCCTCATATCGGAACAAATATAAGCAATGTCTTGTGCCTGTTTATAGATCATTCTAATATAAGATGTATCCTGATCATAGTACTACAAAAGGACCACCCAGATAAAGATGAACAAAAGTTATGTGGTGTGGCAATTTACAGAGAAGGGTAAAGAGTTGGAAAAGCACAGCGATAATAGAACTCTTTTATCCCGTAGTCCTCTATCTCCTGCCTGAGCTACTAAGAATGAGGAAAGTTCCTTACAGACTGCCAGTGAGTTCAGAGTGCCCCAGTCTGCTCTTTTTCATAAATGAGTTGTCACTCTCAGAACAGAAAACATGAAGAAAGTGTTTGTGTTCAAAGCACGTTGCAGGCAGAGTTTCCGCATGCTTCCATCTGTTTCCTCTTGCCAGTGAAAAGCTCAGTTGAAACCAGTCTGACGTTTCTAGGCTTCTTGAGGCTCTTTCATTCACACAATCATTGGATCATCAGACCACAACCAAAATGAGGACATTTCCTTTCCCTCTTCAATGTTCTCTGAGCAGCAATTTGAATTTTTGCCCTATTTGAACGTGCATTTTTATGGTTTTACAATACTTCATCTCATCCTTTCATCTGAAATTTTTGTTGTGTCGGTTCCTAGCATTTGTCCAAGGGTCAATTTAAATTTATTGTCAGAACCTCCCATGACCTCAAGTCCAACTTGATCAATACACTGAGTTGGAAGGGGCTGAGCAAGTATTTGGTCAAAGCATCATCATTTTAAAGATAACAAATCTGAAGTCCAAAGAAATGAAGCTTCTGGCTTAGTTTCCATAATTCTGACAAGGCTGCAGCCATAACCCTGTCCTGGCCTGCCCCCAGCCTTCTTCCATCTCCTGCACCCTGCACCCACTTTTCTCTGCACTTGGATTCCTTTTCTAACAGTACAATCACAGGATCTGAGTGTGAAAATTATCCTTTGATTAATCAATTTGACCACACACATGCTTTTTTTTTTTTATTTCTACAGAGCAAATAAATAAAACCCACAAACCAAATCAAAAGGAAAAAAAAAAAAACTTGGAGAAATAATTTGCAGCATAATAAAGGGTTTGACTCCTTCATAAAGAGCTTTTCAAGTCAACAAGAAAAAGACCAACAGCCCAGAAGAAAAACAGGCAAAGGATTTAGTTTAGCAACTTAGCATCATACTGGGAATTCTCTTTGCTGTTCTTCTGTGATAAATCCTGTTTCCTTGACCCTCTTTTTGTTTGGTAAATATTTAGAGACTTTGAAGGTCTGAAAATACCCTTACTCTACCATACATTTGATTGGTAATGGACGCTATGCATAGATTTCTATGTTTGAAAAGATAAACACATAAACTGAAAAAAATCGATATTTTTATTTCATTCTTACATAGCCACAGTCACTTAATAATGGGATGTGTTTGCATATCATGCAACGCACAAATTCTCTAACACTGGGATCAGTGTGGGTGCCACCATCCTCATTTCCTGTTCCTTAATCATTTTCATATGGCACTTGCTTTTTTATCACAGCGACCCCAGAAACCTTGAAAGGAATGTAGCTCAATCTTAAGTTAGAACTGTGAATTACCTTCATCTAGTAGCTCACATGGTATCCAAGAAAAATCAATATCACTGCACTTCCCTCAAGAATTTTAAAATTTCATTGGCACCTTGCTCTAGTGCCCTGGGGTGCCTCAGTGCACAGTTTGGGAACCACAGGGCTAACCATTTGGAGGGGTGGATAATGTCAGATCCCTTTTATGTATGTATACTATGAGAACATTTTTCTTTGTGTGTATGTACACATACACACATTTTATATATATACACACATAATATATATACATAACATCTTTTTCGTGTATATTATATATACTATATATACACACAAACATATATGTGCCATATAAATTTAAGTGCTTTAAAAATTATAGACTGACGTATATTAAAATGATGATGACTATCTCTAAGTAGTGAAATTATGTGCAAGTCTTACTTTCTTTTTTTATGCTTCCTGAGATGTTTTCTACTTCCTATGAGGTTTTATTTCTTTTTTAATCAATGAAAGCAGTAAAGTTCCATTTTGAGCAAAAGAAATTAAATTTAAAATTAAAAACATAGATCCCAGTTCTGCCCGGCTCCTTCTCTTAATGAAGAAATCATATTTAGAACTCACTCAACAAAAGGATTTTCCTGCTTTAATTTAGATTGGCAATCTAATAATCACATTAGAGATAGATTGGCATAAAAGTAGTATCATTCTATATTTTAATCAAGAGCTGAGGAGAAGAAACTCCTTCATTCAGAGATGTGTCATAATATTAAAAATACAAAGAACAAGCATGGGACCAAAGCAAAAACACTCAAAGAAAAAGATAAGAAAGAAATAGGACCGAAAAAGATAGACATAAACTCACAACACACACCTCAAAGATATTGCCATGAAACTGGTAAAACATTGAACAATCTCCTGGAAATCAATGGCCTCTATAAATGCTAGAGAAACTGAAAAAAGAAATGGAAGAGAAAAATAAAACCATCACAAAAATGAAAGTCACATTTAGAAGCATCAGAAGAGACCAGATAAAATGAAATCAGGGACATGAAAGTGCGGCTTGAGAACACTGAGAGAAGCTAAACAGTTTAAAAGGACGAGAGAGAAAATCAAAGGTGTAGTAGACAAAGGAAATCAAATATACATTTCTTTGGTGTCCCTGAAAAAGAAAACAATAGGACACACACAAAAAAGCATTTCAAAAATCATTTTTGAAATAAATATTTGAGTCTGTTCATTCAAAGGGCACATTATGTTTCAGTAAAAACGCATGTGAATTGGTCAAACTGGTAAGTGATCTTTCTTGGCAAAGAGACTAAACTTCAAAGAAGAAATCTAGTCATTTATAAGGGTAAAAATCAGGTAAGCTTCACCTCTCCCAGAACCATGATATACTGCTGTAACATGAGAAAGAAGAGATCACGCACTCCAAGGATTTTTACGCTCAAAATGTTTACCAGGCATAAAGAGACAAAAAATCTGTCATTTTCAAAGATGGACAAGTTTGGAAAATACAGTCCCATGAATCCTTCTTAAAGAAACAAACTTCAGCCGACTATAAAAGAAAGGAGAGCCATAGCAACAGCCCTGGCAGTAAGAAACAAATCCATTTGAAGGTAGAGCTGAGGCTGAATAAAAACGTGTGGCAATGGTAGTCCCACGGTGGCCCATGGGTGGTATTGACCACGCCGATGCAACCATGGTGGTCCCAGGTCAGACCACGGGTGGTGTTGACCATGCCAATGGGCAAGGCACTATGACCCATCCAAGTCGCAGAAATGAGGTGAGAAAAAGGTGAGGGCATAACCTCTTCTTTCAGAAGGGAGAAGCAATAAATGTCATTCGAAACTGATCATTCATGTACTAACTCATACCTTCTGTATGTTATAGTAAGGCATAAAAAAACACTAGAAACACAAGAATATACATATTTTAGAGAAAATAAATGGAAAGGCAGTAAAAGAAAAAGAATCATATGGGACTACATAGTAAAACACGGTGTAGAGAAAACCTAAGTTTGAAACAAAGTGACAAAGTAAAAGTGAAAATAAACGAATTAACTAAGATATATCTGGCAAATGTAAACCAGAAGAAAACAGGGCCACAGAAGCGATATCAGACAATGTTGACTACAAATCAAAATTTGATGCAGTGCAAGCATCAAAACTTGCAGAACAGTGTCAGCAACTTGGAAAAAAATTCCAGGAACCAAACTAGAGTATCATTTTAGGACGTGCTGCATCCCACCTCAAAACGTGACAAAGAAGGGCACTTTAGAACAAGGTCTGCAATTCGCAATAAAGATCTAACAGACATGAATAGTTATGCACTAAAGAGCACACTATTCTTAAATCAGAAACAAGAATTACAAAAATAACAGAAACACAATTACATATGGGAGGCTAAATCATCTCTCTCAGCAATAAAAGATTAAGTGGAATAAAGAATATTGATGAACCAAATGACCTAACCAATAAGGTAGATACATTAATTTAAATCAAAGTCTGTGCACTTTTCCAATGCACATAAAATAGTGTTGAAATTGACTACATATTAGGCCACAAAAATGCTAATAAATTATTGAAAGTCAAAATGGTATTGATGCCATCCTTTAATACAATGGAGAAATTAATCACAAAATTTAGAAAAACAAAATACCTGCTCCCTATAAATTTTAAACTTCTCTAAAACAATTTTTTGCATCAAAAAAATTTTAAATGGAAATTGTCAAGCATTACTAGAAAATAGTAATAGTCAAATATCATACATCAGAGATAACAGGATATAGCTAAAGCAGTAAGAAATTTATATACTTAATACTTATATATGTAAATAATTAAGAATTTAATTCATTGAGCATTCAAATTAAAAAGTTAGATAAAATCACAGAATAAACAAAATGAAACAATTAGTAAGAATGAAAACAGAGAATATAAGGAAATAGAAAATAGATAGCTAAATAAAATGAAGAGATGTCCTTAGGAAAAAATGAAATTCATAAATTTTTAACTAAGCTAATTAAGATGTCTGAGAGAAGGCATAAATGCTTAAACAAGAGATAAAATGGGTGGCAGTGTTTAGAACAGTGCCTTGTATGTAACAGGTGCTTAGTAAATATTTGCTGAAGATTTTTAAATGGGCATATTTCATTAGATCCCAAGATGCACATTTTCCCATTTTGTAAAATCTTCAGAGTTGGGGCTCATATTGCTATTGATGGTACCTCACAGTTTCTGTTGGTGAATTTGGTAGTTGCTTCTGGTGGCATGACAGGATAACTACACCCCCACAAACACACACATTTCACTCACAACAACCATTTCAGAACCATTTGGGGATGGAATAAGACCTGCTCATTGGCTGAACACCTTCCACTGGGACCTTCTGTTTTAGTTTCCTAGGCTGCTCCAAGAAAATACCATGAACTGGGTTGGCTTAACAAGGGGAATTTATTATCTTACAGTTTTGAGGCTGAGAAAAATGTCTAAATCAAAGCTTCTTCCCAAAGACTGGCTGCCAGCAATCCATGGCAGTGTCTGCTGGTCTCTCCTTCTCTTCTGAATTTTGTTGCTTTCAGCTTTTTGCTTCCATGGTTTCTCTCTCTCTTTCTCTCTCTCTCTCTCTCCCCGCCCCCCTCTCTCCCTCTGTTTACAAAGGCCTCCAGTAACAGGATTAAGACCCAACCTGGGCCATGCCTTAAATGAAGTAGCCTCATCCAAAAAGTCTTACTTAATGAGTTAACAGTCACAGGAATGGATTAGCTTTAAGAACATGATTTTCTGGGGTACATACAGCTCCAAGCCATTACACCTTTCCATAAGATAAGGCAGTGCAAGCATCAAAACTTGCAGGACAGTGTCAGCAACTTGGAAAAAAATTCCAGGGACCAAACTAGAGTATCATTTTAGGACGTGCTGCATCACCACCTCTCTTTTGGTACAGAAAACAATATTGTTTGGGAAAACAAGGATATCAATGACTTGGCCTCAAAAGTACATAGGAAAAGTCAGACACTGGCTATGAAGCTCCATGAAAACCTCCAGAGCCTACATCCATTCCTCAGTGTCCAGTTTGTTTGATCAATCCCTGCAACTTGCCTCCTAGGGAAGGGACCTAAACTGACCCATTCCTCCTCCCCTGACTCATTGGCCCTGTGGTTGATCTGTATCTTCTGAATAGGCCCAGAGACTGACTGCCAGACCCCAGGATTTCCAAGTCTCACCAGTCCTTGCATTAACTGGTGGAACAACCCAATACTTTGTTAATGTCTGTCTTAGTTTGCCAGGGCTGCTATGACAAATACTACAAAATGAATTGGTTTAAACAATAGGAATTTATTGTGTTATGGTTTCGGAGGCCAGAGGGAACCTACTTCTTCCCAGGGCCAGTAGCCTTCTGGTGCTGGCTTGCCATAATCCTCGGTTTCTATGACTTGAATCTCTGCCTGACATCACATGGCAATGTCCTCTCCTTTATCTTCCAGATTCCCGCTGACGTCTTACTTCTGGCTCTGTCCTTTGGCTTTCTCTTTAATGGTCTCCAGTAATTTGGATTATGACCCAACCTGCTTCAGTTGGCCATACCTTAACTAAAAGTAACAACTTCAAGAGGTCCTATTTACAAGGTTTCACACCCACAAGAATGCGGATTAAGATTCAGAACATGGCTAAATTGGGGTACATAATTCAATCTACCATGATGTCCATATATTAAAACTGCTTTCCACATTATGATTGGAGTGGACAGTGTGCTTTGGGTACCAGTCCCACCAGACCTTCTCCATGATCTGGACTCCTACAAGTTACCCAAGATTAAACCCAGGTATCCCTTTGGCAAGACATGATCCTTGGCGCCAGCAAAATGAAACCATAAGAAGGAGTCCACACTTGCCATTGAGACCCACACATCAGTGGAAGGAGAGAAACACCCAGAAAAAGTATTAAAAACAATTTGATTTTTCTAGCCCTACACACTGATACTTAGAATTCAAATTTTTGAGCATTATAAATAGATATCAAATGTTATGGTTTTAAGACATCTTTTAATTCATTTTGAGGAGCTGAAATTAAAATAGTGGGCTACAAGTGCTGTAATTTTGATAGGAAACAACCAACCAGATAAATAAAATTGAACACTTTGATAGCAATGTAGTCTGTATTTAAACATAAACAAATTCCTTTCTGAGAGGAGTCCCAGAGGAGGCTCAAATCTTGGCAACAAGCTAAGATTTATTGACAAAGCTTTCTGGAGGACAAATAAGTATGTCAAAAGTAACTATTCTTTGATTAATATAATTATGGTGCAGGCACAGAATTATTTAAAATGACATCAATATGGCAAATTTTATTTTTTCCTAGGTAGGGATTGCTAATCATATTCCTATATTTTTAAAAAGAAAAAACTGATACAAACATTTTTACATGACATTTGGAAGTGTCTATTACATTTTGAAATGGCTACACCATTTAGCTCAGCATTTCTACTTCGAGAAATACATCCAGCAGAATATACTTGCAGAAGAGTACAAAGATACATGTTCAATAATGTGCAGTTAGAAATTCTTTTATGAATCCCCAAAAGAGAAAGATTATGTTTTTGAACTAATCCATTCCTGTGGGTGTGAGACCCTTTTGATTGGACATCAGTGAGGCAGGACTCTGGTTGTGTCTCTACCCTCTTGCTGGCTCTGATGAAAACAGAGATACAGGAAAAGGGAGCTCTGCCACATCTGATTCTGCAATGTGAGAGAAAGGACTCCAGGCTCACCCACAGCTGAGCTCAAGGAGAGACAACCCGAGAGGCTCCAAGAGGCTCAAAGAACTGATGCCCAAGGAGAGAAGACCCATAAGCCTGACAGCTCACAGCTGAGCTAAGGAAGAAAGCAGAGCAGCAGAGACTAAGAGAGGAGGTCCGGTAAGAGACTAGCCCTATGTCTAGTTGCCCACAGCCGAGCTCCAGGAAATGGTAGA
>JAQZBX010010156.1:21444-44987 GCA_029593785.1 Cabassous unicinctus
GAAGAGAAGGGAAAGGGAACAGAGGGAGTGTTGAAGGAAATAATGACTGAAAAATTCCCAGCCCTAATGAGGGAGAAGTATGCACATGCCCAGGAAGCACAGCGTACCCCAAACAGTATAAATCCCAAAGGCCTACTTCAAGACATATAATTATCAAAATGTACATTGCTTAAGACAATCCCATCTTGCAATCCTTAAACCTAACAGTCTTTAATCATATGAAAGGATGAGGTTGTTCAAATTTTTGACCGACTACAACAAAACTTTGCTTTTGGTGTGTGTTTAGATCACACTATTGAGAGAAGGGAAATGAAAAGATTAGGAAGGCCTTGCCTGTACCCTCTCCCCTACATAGTCCAACGCACTTAAAAATGCAGCCAGTGGCTCTGGCTGGAAAAATAAACGGCCAATCTTCTTTCAGGTCAAGGGTGCTAAGACCAGCACTGCTGCTTCTGAGCTTTGGGAGAGGAAGAAGTCAAGGACAGAGTTCATTTTTATGTTAGGGCAACACTCTAAGGGTAGGAAGAAAGAGCCTCGAATTTTAAGCTAACTTTGCTCTAAAACATGATTTTATATGGCTTTCTTTTAAGAATCATGTTTGCTGTAAATAAAATAGAAGTTATCTCTAAAAGAGCATCTAGTTTCACACTATATTCTTAAGAGGAATCTGACGGCTTGAATCTAAATATCCTCCCAATAAGTAAGTTAGATCTAGCAGCAACTTTCCATCACTGAGAGTACGTTTAGTATGTCTTTATTCAATCTTCCCTGAACAGGTATTTGTTGGGTGTGGGCCTCTTCTAGATCTCTATTCTATCATTCCGGAATGTGTAAGAACTTAGGGGCTGAAAAGTGTTAATGTGCCTTTAAAAGGATCTCATTTAAGGCAAATGGAGCTTGGCTCCTGAGTCTAGAAGGTTCCTGGCTATGTTTCCCTTTCCTCTCATGCTTCAGTTGTCTTAAGGAACGTCTTACTGAAGGAGCCCATGCTATAGACTTCTGCAAACTTCAGTGAGCTGCCTCAGCCCTACCAGAGTCCTGGCTCTGAGTTATTGCCTTCCTGTCTAGCCAGAGTAGACAGAGCCCCACCTAGGAGTAGGCAGAAAACCAGGAAAGAAAATCTCTTTCAATTCCTTTGCAGGAAGGCCACACACCAAAAAACTAGAGCTTTGGTGACCTCTTGTGGCCTGATTTCCTAGTATTCCATAGGAAAACAGCTGCAGAATGGAAGCTGAGGTAGGTCTAGGAGTACCAATGGTTCTACTAGACCCAGTGAGCCTGTTAGAACTTGGAAAAGCCCACACATTCATAAAAATTATCAACCAACGGGTAAGAATTGCATTGCATATGGTATACTGCTCATAAAAACACTGGTTTCCACAAATATAAGACAGGAACTATAGTTAGTAGTAGTATTTTGATGATGGTCTTGCATAGTTTGTAACAAATGTTTCACAACAATGCAAGGTGTTGGTGGAGGGGTGATGTATGAGACCCCCGTATGATGTTATGTATGTTTATTTTGTAAGTTCACAATCTTTACTATATACTTATTGTTTATGCATGTCATGTACGAATGATATACTTCAATTAAAAAATATTTTAAAAAAAACATTGGTTTTCAGAATTTCAGATCCCCACTTTTTCGCTGAGTTCATTCTGCAGTCTTCTATCATTAAATTATTTTTCTTGTTCTTCATATATTTAGAGATTTTAATGTAACATTACCACACGGCAGGCAAGGAAGCTTTATTGCTTTTTTGTGGTCCTATTCTGTATATTCTGCCTCATTTGTATAGATTTATAACTGCAGTTTGGTGCTTAGTAAAAAGTACACAGAAATATGCAGTAATATTGGCAAGAAAGAATGAAAGACTTCATATTAAAAATGTAACTGGATTTGCATCGAAAGGATTTGTCTAAATTGGTCAGTTTTAGGAAAATATACTTTTAGTTGAAAAAATGCATCTTGATTGTTTGGCAGGGGTTTGAAAATAAGAAAACGTGAACCCACCTAAAGGGTGGGCAGGAGAACACTTTACTTTGTATAGGCTTAGTGAATGATTTTGTTAAAGCTCAGAAAAATGAGTGGGAAAAATAACTCCCTGTGTAGCCCGGTAGCATTGGAGCGAAACACACATATTGCAGCCCTTTTAGGGACATTTGGCCTTTTACTACTCTTCAGCACTTCCATGAACAATTACCTCGTTCAACAAAGACCACTGTTAGAAGCTTGGCTTCTGTGTTTCATTGAAATTAGAGTTGGATGATACCAATTAGGTCGTTTGTCCAACCCCTAACAATGTAAACCAGCACCCTTTTAAGGGCATGATGACTGGTTGTCAATGCCTCTGGACACCTCAAGAGTGACGATTGGTGGAGGAGATAAAGCCCCAAATACTTGGAAAAATAATGCTATGCCTTGCTTTTACATGGGATGTAAAATAATGAAAATCGAATTCATTAAAATATCAAGCAGCCAGATCTAGAGTCTTGATAGTTTAAGCATAGTTACTTAGACTAAAGTTTCATCAGAACATCTCTATTTTCCATACGCTCTGGAATATCACTTTTCAAAATTCCAGAGAAAGGTGGGTCCCTCTCAAGCGTGTAGTCTTAATAATCAGAGTTATGGAACGGATGTGGCTCAAATGGTTGGGTGTCCGTCACCCATATGAAGTGACCTGGGGTCTATCTCCAGGACCTCCCGGTAAAAATAAGAAAAATAAAAAAAATCAGATTACCTGTGACTTTTTCATTAAGAAATCTAAGGTAAACCTGAACTTCAGATAATTGCCTCTTTCCTCTTTGATTATTTTCTCCTTGAAATCCAGTCATGTGATCATCTCATCAGTGCAGCAAATTGAAATCTGAAGCATTGAGTATTTTTTAAGTTGGGTAAATGGATATAAATGCTATTAGTTACACATTGCAAGGCTAAGAAGCAGGTTACATAATATCTCTGTCCAAATAGTAGTGAGTTTTCTTTTGCTTGTATTCGATTTTAAAGCTAGTTGTTTAAGTGATTGTGCCTTCATTACAAGTCATTAGAAACTATCCATAAAATAATATTTTCTATTTTATAAGACCTGTATTTCAACCTTGGAAGCCAGATTTGTTAATATTTCTTAGTTCTAGGATTTAGAATTAAGGTGTAAAAATAATAATTTGAAAATTTACTAATTGTTTTTCCTTGCTTGGAGCATTTATCTTGGTTCATATAAGCATAATTTTTTTCATATTCTAATACTGGTGCTCATAAACTGGTTTTTAAAAGTTTAATTTTTTAATGATATAAACTTCTGAAATTAAAAAATAATCACTAGATTCTCCTACCCAAACATGATTACTTTCATATTTGCATATTACCATTCTGTCGCTACCCATAGACCGTCTTTATTTTTATATAGTTGCAATCTTACAGTCGATGAATTACACAGCTGGCACTTTATTTCTATTTCCATGTTTTCTACAGTTTTCTCAAGTCTCATAATATTTTTATCATATTGATGTAGTATTTTGCCATGTTAATGTAACATCATTTACTAATGATGTTTTCTAATGCTGTAACATCATTTATTAATCATTTGCCTTATGGTTATACAATTTTGTATTTTATTTGCTACTGAATATGAAGCTGAAAGGAACATCTTCATGCAAAAGTTTTAGAAGGGCTTTATCATCACCAATGATTCATGCTTTATCTCTTGAAACAGCATAGGATCTGAATCAGTCAGGGTCACAGGAGAAAAGAAATGCCACACTCTGAAGGGATTTACCGCAGAGCTCAAGAAAAGACCAATGTGTGGGCAGGACTGAGTGGCTCAACAAGAGCAGGTAAGGCACACAGAGACTAGGAAAAGTGGGAAGCCGTTAAACCCAAAGAGCAAAGAAAGAGAGCTGGAAAGAGCCGGAGCTGTGGGCAAGGGGATGCCTAGAAATGATGGGGGCTGCTGAGGAACGCAGCGGGGGCTGGACCTATGGTGAAGTTGGGAAGGGTGGGATAAATGCTCAGACCTCCTTCTCCTCCCGTCTTCCCATTGGCTGAACCCAACAGGAAGCCAGAGGGCAGGCTCTTGGGTGGTGAGTCCGTAGAGTGAGCCTCCTGGGCACAGAGGGTGGATCTGCCTGGGGAGATGGGATAGTAGACAGAAAATAACTAGCTCGGAAGCCCTTATATTTTATTAATTTAAAAAATGAAGTAGGACAATAGTTAAACACTTAAAATTACAAGCCTTTCTCTGCACTCCCTACCCCATTTCCTACTTAATTTTACTCCATAGACCCTGCCAACTGTTAATGTACTTTATAATTTGCTAGTTCATTTTTATTTATTTTCCATTTTTCTCATAAGAAAGTAAGCTCGGAGAGCAGATGTGGCTCAAGCGATTGGGCTCCCGTCTACCATATGGGAGGTCCCAGGTTCATTTTCCGAGGCCTTCTGGTGAAGGTGAGCTGGCCCGCGTGGAGAGCTGGCCTGTGCAGACAGCTGGCGCAACAAAAAAGAGACAAAAAGGAGAGACAGTGAGAGACACAACAAACCAGGCAGCTGAGGTGGCTCAAGCGATTGACAGCCTCTCTCCCACATCAGAGCTCCCAGGATCGGTTCCCAGTGCCTCCTACAGAGAAGAGGAGAAGAGAGGACAAGCAGACGCAGAGAGCACACAGCAAATGGACACAGAGAGCAGACAGCGAGCACAAAAACAATAAGGGAGTGGGGTCGGGGGGGTGGGAAGGAATAAAATAAATAAAATAAAATAGAAAGAAAGTAAGCTCCTCGAAGGTAAGAATTTGTTTTCTCCACTGCTGTGATCTTAATAAATATTTGTTGAATGAATGAATATATTGAGGGAGAAGTCTAGCTAGTGAACCAGAGATGAAATCTTCACATAGGACTCTTTAAAAATATAAATAACAGTAAAGAGACTCTGAATGTTTAAAAGTTACAATGTGGTTTTTCAAAGCAAAGTCCTTGTAGTTTATTTTTTTAAAAGATCTTTAAAAAATATTTTTTTAAAAGCTCTTTGCAGGGCTTGCTTGTCTCCAGGTTCAGCTCCTCTGCTGTCTCCACAAGGTCAGCTGTAGACTCTGAGGCTCTCTAGGCTTTGCCTCTCTCCACAAGCCCCACTGCACACTATCAGGCAAACAGCTTGTTTCTCTTCCCGGGGCCTTCTCCCTTTCCTCACGACCAAGCTCCTCTGTGTGTTCACTTCCCGGGGCTCCAGCATTAAATCTTAGCATCAGAACTCTAACTCTGTCCTTTGCCATGTCTTTTTATCTTTGAGACCCCCACCCACCAAGGGCTGGGGCTCAACGCCCTACTGACTTGGCCCAGTCAACGCCCTAATCATAACTTAATCATGCCCAGATGAACAGAGTAGTTTACAAGCATGATCCAATATCTATTTTTGGAATTCATAACTATATCAAACTGCCAAACTGCTACGCCAAGTATAAAACAAATAAAATGAATATTGGGGAGAAGTAGAACCACCCACTCGCCTTTCCCCTTCCATCCCAAGCCGACCCTCACACATACACTAAAGATACTCAGAACTAGGGAGGAAGGTGCAGGGAGTCATTGGTGAAGAAAGACCTCCCCACCCAGCTCCAACCTTAGAACGAGTTGCAAAGCGTGGGTTGCTGCAGGGGCGCAGTGGCATTGGACCACAGAGCAGTTTGTCTGTCCAGGAGTGGAGAAAGTAATGACTAGACTTTGGGAACCCATTGTTAGCTGCCAGCGACCCCTGGGCAGCAGGTAAGGCTGGTGAGCTTAACACAGAGGCAACCCCTTCTGTGCAGCAGGTTACTGAGAACAGGGAAATGTTTTCTCCCCCGGCTGAAAATGACAGGCCTTGCTCCAGAAGCCTTACAGGGATCTGGCAATCAGACAAAGGGATGCTCACAGGCAGTGCATGCTCCAGCTGGACCAGGTTCTGTGATGCACATCCCAGGGGACACCAGCTCAGGACAGAGCAAGACCTGGAATGGACCTTTCCTTCCATAAGCTTTCAGCGCTTACGGTCAGCCCCAGGGTGAGGGGTTGAGGAAAATCCTGAACCAGCTGAGCTTAAGCCTGAAAGGACTAAGATCTACAGATATTGAAAGGGGTTGCTATGGGAAACAGTTAATTTACCTTTTTTTAAAAAACAATTTATTGAAGTATATCTTTCATACATAAACATACACAAACAACAAGTATTCAGTAAACATTGTGAACTTACAAAACAAACACACATAACATCATACAGGGCTCCCACACATCACCCCACCACAAATACTCTGCATTGTTGTGAAACATTTGTTAACAAATTATGAAAGAGCATCGTCAAAGTATTATTGCTGACTGTAGTCCATATCTTACTTCCCTATACTTTTTTTTAAAGGATTTATTTATCTATTTATTTACTTTTATCTATTTTTATCTCCCCCCACCCCCACCCCCCATTTTCCGTTTTTGCTGTTTCTGTGTCCATTCGCTGGGCAACTCTCTGTGTCCGTTTCCCGCCCTCTCTTCTCATCCTTCTCCTCCTGTCTTCACTGGAATTCGATCCTCAGAACCTCCGATGTGGGAGAGAGGTGTCCTACCACCTGCGCCACCTTAGTTCCTGGTTTTTCGGCGCATCTCGTCTTGGCTCTCCCTTGTGTCACTCTCCTGTTACATCATCATCTTGCTGTGTGCCTCGCGGGGCCTGATGGTGCACCTGCTCACAGAGCCTGACAGCTCACCCGCGCACGGGGCCTGGGGGGTTCACCCGCGCATGGGGCCTAGTGGCCCACGTGCCTTCTATATTTTTCTTTTTTTTTATTTTTCGGGAGGTCTCAGGGATCAGACCCAGGTCCCTCCATATAGGAGACGGACACTCAACCGTTTGAGCCACATCCTTCCCCCTGCTATATCTCTTAAGGTTGACCAAAGATACCTTAGAGTTACAGTCTTTTCCCATACAGGATGGTCATACAATAAATCAGGCTTAGTTTATCACCAGTATTCTGAAAACCAGACCTAGGGAGAAAAACTAGGTCTGGGGACACATGCATGGTTTCTAATATAGCGAATGTTTAGCCTACCCTGATTATCACAAAATCAGGACAATGAGAATATTCACATTAATTTACCTTTTTGACACAACTGAATAGGTGACATGAATTATGAGCTTATCTACTAAATGTTCCAGAAGTTTCCACAGCATCTCCTTGGTTGTATTGTTTATACAAATACTGAGTTCCTCTTTGTGTCTTTCAGCACATGAATCTCACCTGTGGGAATATGCATGTTCGTGACAGAGGCCTGGTGCTGAAGATTGTTAAGTAATTTGGGGGTGGGTTTTTCAATTAGTAATGGGCTTTCTAAGTGGAAGCTAAGTTTGCAGGCAGATTGATGCCGAGTCAGCATATAGGTTAAATGAGAACTGAGCCCTGCTTGTCCCTTTCCAAGGAAGTATGTGCAGAGTGAGAAGATGAGTGGGCTGAAACTAGAACTCTGAGCACCACCAGTTAGGACTGTGCAGAGAAACAAGGACAGACACAGGAGACCAAGAAGTAACAGCTGGGGAGGGTGGATGACAGCCACAAGAGGGGAGTGTATTAGTCAGCCAAAGAGGTACCAATGCAAAGTACCAGAAATCTGTTGGCTTTTATAAAGGGTATTTATATGGGATAAGAGCTTACAGTTACAAGGCCCTAAAGGTCCGACTCAACATTGCTTTCTCACCAAAATCAGTTGCCACATGTTGAAGCAAGATGGTCGCTGACCTCTGCCTGGTCTCTACTTCCTGGGTTTCCTCTTCCTCTTAAGGCTCCATGGGTCCAGCTTCTTCCTGATCTCAGCTATAGGCTGGCATAGGGCTTGTCTCTCAGGGCTTCTTATATCAGTCTCTGGCACAGGGCTCAATTCTTTCTGGGCCTTCTCAGTTGCTCTGTTAGCTTCACAAAGTCAGCTGCAAACTATCAGGTGAATGGCTCATCCCTCTCTGGGGCCCCCAGGATCAAAAACAACAGAGCTCTCTCCTTCCCATGTGTCTTCCTGAGTGAGTGTCTATTTATATCACCCCACCAAGGGGCAGGGACTCAACCTGAGTCACACCATACTGACATGGTTGAATCAAAGCCTTAATCTTAACAGGTAGTTTAATCAAAGATATCTCAGCTAAATCTAATGCAATCAAAAGGTATCACACCCAGAGGAATAGATTAGTTTACAAACATAGTCTTTCTCTTTTTGGAATTAATAAATAATCTCAAACTGCCACAAGGAGTGTCATGGAAAGGAAGAGGTGGTTTCAGAAAGATGGCTGGCAAGCTAAAGAAATAGAGACCTGTGGTTAAAAGAAGACTGGCTGGTATGTTCAGAGCAGCATTATTCACAGATGCCAAAAGATGGAAGCAACCTAAATGTCCATCAACAAATGAATGGGTAAACAAAATGTGGAATATGCACACAATGGAATATTATTCAGCCATTTAAAAAATGAAGTTCTGATGCATGTGACAACATGGATGAACCTCGAAGATATCACCTTGAGTGAAATAAGCCAGGCACAAGAGGACAAATATAATATGATCTCACTGATATAAAATAATCAGAATAAGCAAATTCGTAGAGTCAGAAACCAGAATACAGGTTACAAGGGGCCAGGAAGGGGTAGGGAATGGTGAGTTACTGCTTAAAGTGTATAGAGTTTCTCTGGGGTGATGGGAAAGTTTGGATAATGGTTGGTGGTGATGGTAGCACAACACTGTGAATGTAATTAACAACACTGAATTATATATTTGGATGTGGTTAAAAGAAATTCTAGGTTGAATATAGAAAAGAAGAATAAAATTTTTTAAGAAAGCAAACCATAGTACTGTACAACACAATGAATCCTAATGTAAACCATGGACTATAGTTAATAGTACAATTATAATAATTTTCTTTCATCATTTCTAACAAGTGTACCACAGGAATGCAAAGTGTTGGTAATGAGGGTGAAGGGAACTGTGTTTCCTGCATGATTTTTCTGTGAACCTACAAAATATCTAATAAAATAAATTTAAATGACAAAGAAGTCTGATTGGATTCAGAAATATGAACGCCAAGTCTCCTTAGCCAGAACATTGCTGGTGCAGGAAGAGAGGAAGAAGCCAGATTCCAAAAGGGGGGGAGATTGTGAAGTGAGGAAGTGATGACGGCCAAGTTTAAATGACTCTCAAAAGGCATCCCTGAGAGGTATGGGGCTGACAATGAAGGGCACACAAAGTTAGGGATATTTAAAATGGGAGAGGAGGAGAAGCTGAAGATGTATGAGGAAACTGGAGAGCAGACAGAACGGAATTCTTATCGAGAGCCTAAGTGGAAGGCCTGGCCTCAAGGAGAGATATCTCGTTCACTAAAATTGGAGGGAGAGAGTCAAGGATGAGTAAGGTCTAAAATTTGAGAGAAGATATGTGTATTTGAAAGTGTTCATTGTTAAGCACCTCAATTTTCTCAATAGAATGAAAAGCCAAGGACCCAGCTCTTAAGCTGGAGTGGCAGAGATTTGGAGAAGTTCCTGAGAAGAGTGGTGTGAGCTACTGACCAAGGACAGGTAATAAGGCTGTCAAGCATTGATTAGGCCCCAGCTTGGCTGAATCTCATTGGCACTCAGCAAATATCAAGTGACTATCTTTCAGAGACCACTCAGTAACCCAGATATATACATGAGAAAGTCCCAGGGTACAAGAGATTTGGGAGGTTGGTGAGAAAGAATGATTCAATCAGCCATGGGGTCCAAGCTGGGGAGAGATATAAACAAGATGAAAGTGGATGAGTCAACTAGAATAAAACAGAGCACCTGAGATGGGAGAAGTCTTTGGGGTCAGAGGGAGGCCTATGGAGAATAAGGTCTACGGGAAGAGCTGGAAGTATAGACGGCAAGGAGTTGTCGAGAGCATGTCCATGGATGTCAGCGTTTGAGGGGGAGGGATGAAAATGTTCCTAGAGTTGGAGAGGTAGAAGAATGGCGAAGCCAGGAAGGATAATAGCAGGACTGGGAGCAGAGGAAGAGGATGCAAGCCAGGCATCAGAGTCTTGGAGGAAAGGAAGCAAATGCCAGAGAACCGTTGTCTTCCTGGGAGATGCAGGCATCGATCATGACCAGGAGGTCCACGGAGCTCTCTGTGAATGCACAGGGGACTATTTGAAAGGTGAAGCTGAAGTGGTTTGGGGAGGGAAGGGAATACCACATGGGTGGATCCAGACAGGTGGAGCAGCACAGGATAATGGTCCAGAAGCATCTCTACATCAGCCAGTCAGTGACAGGAATGTTAAGTCATGGAAATTAGATGACTTATAAACGGAACTTTGGCATCAGATCCAAGCATAGGGATGTTTGACTTGGAATTAGCTCATCCACACTCATCAGGGAAGTCTAGAATTGCAATGGACAAGCCCTGGGTTTCAGAGAGGTAGAAAGTATGCTGTGTCACTATATTCCAGCCACTCCATCCTTCTCTATTTTCTTGATACTGGACAAGTTTGGGTCCCTCTCCCTCTTTCTGTCTTGGCTAAACTTTAAGTTTCAATGTGAGGCATTTTCCAACTACCCAACTACCCATGCTGACATTATGAATCTCCCCTAACATTCTGAATCCCACTACCGTGTTTTATATCCTTAATCATTGCCTTATTACTTCTTTGTGATCTGTTTTCTTACACTAGAATTTAAGCTCCATAAGAGCAGAGACCTTGTGTTTCTTGTTCACCACTGCAGGCCCAGCTCCTGGGCTTTGCACATGGTAGATGCTCAATAAATATTTGTTGTGTGAATATTTTTACTCATTGGCAGCAGAACAATATCAAGGAAGTTATGGGCCACTTTGCTTATATCAGAATAGCAAATGACTCTATGTGATCAAATCAATAATAATAGAGTCGATCTATATACTGGATCTTCAAAATACATTAAGCAACAATCACCCAGGGGATCCCCACTTAATCCTTAAGTGTAAAAAATAACTTACTGTATATCATAGCATGATTATTCACTGCAGTTCTATAGATGTTCTTTCCACTAAACATTATAGACCCCTACTGCATCCAAAGCAAATGCTGAATAAAAATTAACAAGAAGTGGTCTCTCCTTTCAATGAGCTTCCAGTTTAAGAGGGAAAATAAGACATACTTGTATGAGAGAGTAAAATGCTACTGGAACAGAAAAAGTTGAGTCAGATTTCCTGGCTCAGGATCCCCACCTCCCCAGCTCTTTCTCCAGGGCATGCAGCT
This sequence comes from Cabassous unicinctus, assembly GCA_029593785.1. Lineage (NCBI taxonomy): Eukaryota > Metazoa > Chordata > Mammalia > Cingulata > Chlamyphoridae > Cabassous > Cabassous unicinctus. The sequence continues at coordinate 32,690 of JAQZBX010010156.1, forward strand.
TTTGCTCACAGCAATGGCTTCTGCAGCATTAAAATGAGGAAGATAATAGTACAAACTTCATAGGACTCTTGTGAGAATTAGATGAAATAAGCATTTAAAGTGCCTAGCAAAATACCAGACATAGAGCAAAGACTCGTTAAATGCCAATTGTTAGTGCTTCCAGTTCTATTAAGGAATTGTTTGATTCAATTAATTACTAAGATGTTTGTTTTACATAGAGTTGAAAAATATTTTCTGGTACTAACCTCTAAAAGATACAACTCATTCTTATTTAACTAATTAGTTTTATTGGACAAATGGTAACCTGACTCTGAACTTCATGGCATATGCCTCAAGAAGCAAGAAAGTTATAGTTTATAAAATAACATTATTGAATGTTATATGAGAATAATGTGGGCGTGAACAGCACTCTCAACTATCTTCTCATCAGCCTAATTATGGAGAAAGCAGGGCTTTCATTTGAAATGGAGAATTGTTCAAGAAACTAGGGACCTTCACTAATCTATGGAAATTATCTTCAACCATAAGGGTTTTAGCTTACTAGTCTTCAGAAATATCTATTGTGTAATGCTATTTGCCATTTACTTGTGGCATGAATAGTGCCAAATGCTTTCCTCCATAAGCTAACTACCCTTTTATCTGTAAAATATTGCCTTTGACCATAAATGCCTGGGTCAGAAAATCTTGTAGAGCAAAATGCCCTAGGAAATAAGTTGGAATAGTGTAAGAATTATCTAGAGGTTTGGATTTATTAGTTACTTGAGCAAGATTTTTTTCCTGAACAGTTATAATCATGTAGGTTTTTACATGTACAGATGTAACATTTGAAGTATATAATCAAAGGGTTGATGTTTTTAATTCAAACATCATTGTAGAGATATATAAATCTCCAGAGATTCATCTGGTGCAACCCTCATTTCAATCTGTTTTCCACTAAGACACAGATGAAACATAAGAACTAAAAAATCTTAACTGTTTGAGCTTGTAATTAAAATCCAAATACTAACAACTTCTGCAAGAAGTTTGATAGTGACACAAATATTCTAGTTCTTATCCAAAATGCACAATTTTTTGTGTGTCTGTGTTTATCTTCATTGTGGTAAGGGTATTAGAAAATGTAAACATGTGCTACAACTGTCAAAACTCTGGACCAACATTTTAATCTCAAAAGTCAGAGCTAATTTATTCCAGACAATCATTTGGCAAAAATGTCACATCAAAAAGAAGTGAAATATTCTGAGATTTTAATTGCCAATAAGGTTCACATATAGTTTCAAAGGAAAAGAGCAGGAAAAATGAACATCTTTCCTTGTCTTCAAGATTAATGGGAAGATACTCTGAAGTGGCCATGTCACTGAATAACAGAGGAATGTCTAACTTCATTGCAGTCTGCACATACATATGCTGTGCTTTTCAGAGACAGTTTTCACTTTGGCTTTTTAATAGATGGTATTATATTCCCAACAATAATAATGTTTTATTTCATCATCCTGTTTGAACCAGGTTTAAGCACACAGCTGCAGTACGTTGAGTTTTCAAGAAGCAAAGTCGGTTCAGTTTCATGAGTTTGGGCTTTTTCTTCCACATTTCAATTTATTTTTCTTGGAAAGTAAAAATCGTTGTAGGAGCCCCTGGTATAGTGCCATGAACATAGTGGAGGCTTAATAAATATTTATCACTGCTGAAGTTAGAAGAAATACTGTTCTGCACTCTGCACGATCCGTTGGATTGGGACCATATAGCTTGCAAATCTCATAGGCATTTGGCGTAGCTTCTGAATCTTACACAATTTTTGAAAATGACTATTTTGCAGGAGGTCTAATCTACTGCAGATAGGATAAAATGTTACTTATAACTATGATTAAGATTTGTTATGATCTAAAGAACTGTTTAGAAAAGCAGACTCTACAGAATGCTGAAAATGCTGACTTTTTTTGCACTGTGAGCTGATTAGCCTTGAAAGCCCCAACTGTGGACTTGGAGAAGCGCATGAAGTAAGCCAAGACTTTGTGGGGCCAGCCTGATGGATATGCCTGCAGAGCTCCCCCTAGTTTCAGCATCTAAGGGAGCATGCCAAACTTGCATCCAGCCCAGATTAATGTTGATAGTCAACACCTCAAATATGCCAGGTGGGAGCATGGCACCAGAAGTGTTATTATCCAATGAACAACAGTTTGGTGTTTGGAGCGGGAGGGGTTGCCTGGGTTTAATAGGGCCTTAGCCAGTGGACTGTAGAGGGGAGAACATTGGGACAGGATCCAGATCCCCCACAGAGAAGGGGTTGGCAATACTAGTCAGCTTGTCAGGCCCAGACAGTTTGGCTGGGGGTCAGGGCTGGAAACCGTGACAGGCAGAGAATGAAGAGCAAACCAAGAACAGAGGCCAGTGTCTAGGTCCACAGCTGGCTTGGGGTCAGGAGCAAGGGGCTGAATCTTGGTGGCCACAGAGATGTTTACACAGGGCTCACTCGACAGCAAGCTCGGTCCAATAGACAAATTCTGGACTCCACTTATTGATAGGAATGTAGCTCCTGACATCCTGCCAAGCTTGGATCTCATTTGAGTAGCAACTTGGTAGTACAACTTGATGTCATGTAGTACTTGCTACTGGGCCTGGTTATACAAGAGCTGTCAGTTTGGGACATTCATTTTTTATTTTGGAATAAACTTAAATAAACCCAAAATGATATTGAAATGGACCATTCATTTATACACTAAGATGTTGGCTCCAAAGGGCAGGGATCTTTGTATTTTTGTTCACATAGCTAGCATCCAACAGATATTTATTGAATTAAAGAATGAATTAGTGAAACATTATTAATATCACCCTGGGGTCTGCAAAACTTGGAGATCTCTCTCCATTCTAGGCCACAATGTACTTTGAGTCTTTTTTAGATCACAATGATTCTACAATTCCAGATCAAAGAAAGGCAGAGGCCAATCGAAGGGTTTCATATGTCTTTATTCCATCAGATACTAAGGGGAACTGTTATTATTTCACTTATCAAGAAAGCCAAAAGCAGGGGAGTTGCAGGGTTAGTTAATTCCACAGCTCAACACATCAAGGACCAGACCCTTGCTGCCTTCTCGTTCTGCAGCCTCCAGCATCTTGGTTTGTCATTTTATGCTGGCTTCCTTTGTGATCTAATGGCTGCAGCAGCTCTAGACATCACTTCCTCACCCAGCCACATCCAGAGCCAGAAAAAGGTGCCCATTACTGCAAACATATTTCTTTTTAAGAGCAAATCTTTCTGAGCAGCAGCTGCAGCCGACTTCCCCTCACCTCTCATTGGCCAGAAGGGTCACATGCCTCTTTTGAACCAACCTCTGGCATGCAGAATAGAATGACTAGGACTGGCTGAGAGTAATCAGAGTTATGCCCATGGGACAGGGGATCTGAGTCAGCTTCCCTGAGCCAATAGAAGGTAAACAAGTGAGCAAGTTTTAACAGCAAGAAAGCAGGAAATGAATCTATCGAACCCCAGGATCTGCTATTCCCACCCTGCTTTTAATCCTGCAGGTGGGAATCTCAAATTGTCTCAATAATCCACCACTGGATTTTCCCACTAAGTGATTGAGAGCTGTGGGGTACTAGAGCCCAGGTCTCTGTCCACCCCTTCAGGACTGAAACACTCACTCTCCCAGCTGCTGGCGCTGTTGGCAGCTTCAGTTCTCACCTGACTTCCTCCCTGGGAATTGCCTTCTTTTGAAGAGAAAGCCACCATCTATCAGGTTGGGGGAGGAAGTAAGTTTACACCCAAGGATGATTTGTCCATTCAGGAGCATAAAGGCCCAGCCCCTTTGCCTCAGGGCTGAGCCCATCCCAGCTGTAGGACTGGCTGAGGCCCAGATCTGTTGCCTTCACTCCCCCACAAGTTTAGATGCCAAGGGCTTCCCAAACAAACCTGCCCTATACAAATCTCTCAGCAGACCACAGAAGGGATTTCCCACAGTTTATGGAACTATCAGGTAACAGCACATCATGTGGACAGGATATACTGACCCCTCCTCTAGGGCAGGAATTGTGGCCTGTCGTGAAATACGTTACAACTTCTGTTTGCCTTATTGGTGTATAAAAGTTCTAAAATTCTTCCTCATCTAGCTATTGAGATACACCTTAAAGAAATCCGCTTTAAGCAAAGAATTTGCCAGTGTTATTTATTTTCCTTAGGGCTAATATCTTTCAGGGAATGGCATAGCCACCTTTGCATAACCTGCTTTAAAAACAATGTTCAAAATATAATAGATCCATCTCTTCCCGTGAGAAGGACAAATCATTACTAAGCAGTGCCTGGCATCTCAGGACCCATTTGGGTATATAAAAAAGGCTCACCCATGAGTAACACCCATCACATGCAAGGCACTATCTTGGGGGGACAAAAAGGAATAGGACACATTGCCTAACGGGCTTGCACCCTAGGGGAATAGAAAAAGAAGTGGCGAGATAAGTGCTGCAAGAGAGGGGAGGGACTCTGACAGGATCCAGCATGTCACCTAATTCCCCCCGGGGAATTGGGGAGGCTTACCAGAAACAAGGCAGAAAGGCACTTGCAAGGAGAGAGGAAGTCCCTGGGAGTGAGAGGAACATTCTAGATATAAGAGAAAGCAAGGCTTATTCTAGAAAAACTGAAAGTCTTATCGCGAGCTGCCCAGCACTTAGAACAATGCCTGACAAACAGCTGCCCAATCAATATTTGCTATGTGGATGGATGAATGAATGCAGTAGTTGCAGTCGGTTGAAACATGGAGTCTAAGGAAGGAAAGTGAGGAGAGATGATATTAGAAGATACATAGGAGTCTGTCAGGAAGTGTCTTCCTAATAGTCAAGTTAAAGAGCTTGAACTTTATCCTGAAAGAAATGGGGAATGAAAAATTTAAGCATGGTGCACTGCCACGCTGACAGTCATGCCCAAAACAGATTCCAGGGGCACAAGATGGAGGGCAGGAAGTCTAGCGAGGAGGCCACTGCAGTCAGTAATCCGGGCAAGAAATAACGAGGCCGTGAGAAAAGGCAGCAGCAATGAGGAAATCAAAGAATTCTGGAGACATGAAATACAATTAACAAGATGTGGGTTAGTTGTATTGGACTTGGGTCTTTGGTGAGAAAACAGGCAACATTTGCTTTGAAAAAGTCTTAGAAACTCTGATTGGCCATTTGGTGTCCACCATGCAGCCTGAGTCAGTCATTTGTCCTAGTTGAACTTATTTCTGAAAGGGAAATTTTCATAATTTCTCAATATTACTATATCTTCTCTGATTTTCTCATGGTTCCAACTCTTTTAATTTCCATGGCAACCCATGTGAAAAAGGGAAAAAGAAGAAAGGTCACTGTTGTTTATATTTTTCAGGGCTCTTGTTTCATTCTTTATATTTCAAAAAGTAGTCCTGGCACCAAATTTAAGTTATCCTTAGGAGATAACAAGTTAACTAAACATTATCAAGGGAAAGACGTGTATTCTTCTCCTTCCTCTATCTATATTCTTCATCAGGGGAACCTGTAGCTGGACACAAGCAGAGATATTTGCAGACCTTCATGATGTTCTAAAGAGTGATAGTCTGGGAATTAGAGAGGCAACAGGAAGGCCAGCCTTGCCACTCGATACTAAGCCAGCTTGAGAAGTTCTCAGGGAACAAAGAGATCTGGGGAGTTGCAAAATAAAAAGTTATATTCTCCTGCAAATTCACTCAAATTCTTTTTCAATAATAAATCTTCTTATGTTACTATCAGCTTCATCGTCTCAGAAATCGGCAAAATTAATTTTTGTATACTCCTAAACATTGCCATTGGTCAATAAGTTTGGGGTGGGGCAGGAGACATTATCATATGCTCTAAAAGAAGAAAATACCATCATTACTTTACTTACATAAATTATCCACTTTTCTCACAGGTTCACATGAAAATGAGTGGTAAAGGAAAAAGTATAAAAACTTTTTCACCCTAGTTCCAAGGCAAACCTTACATATGTCTATATTTTTGTTCTCATTTACTAAAAATCTTATTAAGTGAGGCAGAGGCTGAAATATCTGGGGTATTGGGCATCAGGTGGCATCATCAGGCAGAGGTGTGCCATGCCCATTAAATGTAGTCAGAGTCTGTCGAGTAGCATTAGGTTGGATCCTATGACACTTCTTCTGTGTCCCATACTTTCTGTTGCCTTGTCTACTTTGCTGATTCAAACCTACCATTTGAATCCCACTTTGGGTTTCTAGTGCCTCCCCTATTTGACTCTTGACATCACTCTTTCAGTTATACAAGTAATTGTCTCTGAATCTGCCACATTGCTGTTTTTTCCCTTAAATTAAATTTGAGGGCACTAGCATATCTCCAGGATTGACTGCAACATGCCCCTCATCTGACATTGCTATATCCTGCAGCCTGTGCAGTACATGACTTAGGACCATCAGTGAACCATGGGAAATTATGTACATCAAGATTGGACAGGCAGAGTTCTAAATCTGGATTGCAGTAATAAGTTGCACACTGTATAAACTTATTAAAACTCATTGAACTGTATGTAAATTACACCTTAGTGAAGCTTTTAAAAAAAACCACAATGGAAGTGGGTAGGGCAAGTTTAGACTGATTTGAACCTATCCAAAAGATAAGTCAATACCAGGTGGTCTGGGTTGAATTGTGTCCCCCCAAAATATATGTGGCAGTCCTAACCCCTGATACCTATGAAGCTGACCTTTTTTGTAAATACTCTTGGCAGATGTAATTAGGGTGGGCCTAATCCAATATGACTGGTATCCTTAGAAGAAGAGGGAAATTTGGATACAGACACAGAAGGAATATCTGTGAAGATGGAAGCAGAGATTGGAATGATGCTAAGACAAGCCAAGGTATGCCTGGGGTTACCAAAAGTTGGAAAAGGAAGAATGGTTCTTCTCTAAGGCCTTGGGTGGGAGCAGGGCCCTGATGACACCTTGAGTTCAGATTTCCAGCCTTCAGAACTGTGAGAGAACACACTTCTGTAGTTTTAAGCCACCCAATTTGTGGTATTTTGCTACAGCAGCCCTGGAAAACCAAGACATGGGGTTAGGGCAGAGCTTTCCTCATGACAGGGGCTGACCACAAAGATTCAGCTATGGGGGCAAAGTATGGAGTCTGGTAGTTATATCAGTTCCCAGTCGTGGAAAGACTGAGAAACGATGAAACACTCAATAAAAAGTAATGTTGGTGGTGGTGGTGGTGGTAGTGGTGATTCAGCATAGTTGGCACCGAGGTTCTAAGGCAATGTCCCAATTGCTGGGACGAGCATAAAAACAGGAATTTATATGTATCAGTTTGGGCTTTAGGATGCAAAAAAATATGTCTAATTTAAACTCATAAAAAATAATTTATTGGAAAGTTATGGGTCATTCACAGAATCAAATAAAAAGCCAACAAAGCCAGCCTTGGGTGGAACACTTCAGGAACCTGGACAGTTCCAATAGTCCAGGAGTCAGGACTAATGAATAGTCTCTTTGGAGTGCTGCCATCAGACTAATCAGCAGCAACTGTGCCACTCCATTAAGATTCAATGTGCAGAAAAAGAGTTGATTGTTTGATTGTTCTTGCTTAGACCACGTGTCCATGCCTTGGCCTTAGAAGGATCTCTTTTACTGACTTCTTCTCCAAGACCACATGAAATGCGAAAAGAATAATTTTCCATATAAAAGTTCATGTATTTAGAAAATCTTGAAAAGTCCACAACAAAGCTCCTACAACTAATTAATTAATTCAGCAAAGTGGCAGGGTGCAAGTCAACACCCATAAATCAGTACTGTTTCTATACAGAAGCAATAAACAATTGAAGGAAGAAATGAAGAGAAAAAGTCCATTAACAATAGCAACCAAAAAAAAAAAAAAAACAAATGTCAAGGAATATATGTATCCAAGGATGCAAAGGACTTGTACACAGAAAACATTGCTAAAACAAATGAAATAAGATCTAAATAAATGAACATTCTGTGTTCATGGGTTGGAAGAGAAAATATAGTACAGATGTCAATACTACCCAAAGCAATTTATAGATCCAATGCATCCCAATTAAAACTCCAATAACCTTCTTTGCAGAAACAGAAAAGTCAACCATCACATTTATATGGAAGGGTAAGGGGCCCCAATTAGCTAAAGCCATCTTGAAAAAATAAGAATGAAGTTGGAGGACTCACACTTCCCAATCTTAAAACTTATTACAAGCCACAGTACACAAAGCATCATGGTAATGGCACACAGATGAACATATAGAACAATATTATAGAATTGAGATCTCAAAGATCCACCCTCCCATTTAAGGTCAACTGATTTTTTACAAGATGGCAAAGACCACTCATTTGGGAACGAATAGTCTCTTCAACAAATGGTACTGGGAAAACTGTATCTCCATTGGCAAAAAAGAAAGTGGACCTCTACCTCACACCACATACAAAAATCAACTCAAAATCGATCAAACACTGCAATATAAGAGCTAGAACTATCAAATTCCTAGAAGAAAACTTAGGGAAGCATCTTCAGGCCCATGTCTTAGGCAACACCTTCTTAGACTTTATACACAAAGTACAAAGTAACAGAAGAAAAAATAGATAAATGAGATGTCATCAAAAGACTGTGGCTCAAAGGACTTTATCATGAAAGTTAAATGAAAACCTACACATGGGAGAAAATATTGGGAAACCACATATATGATAAAGGATTACTATACAGTATAGATAAAGAAATCCTTCAACTTAATAAAAAAAAATCAAACAACATGATTAAAAAATGGGCAAAAGACTTGAATAGACATCTCTCCAAAGAAGATATACAAATGGCCAAAAAGCATAAGAAAAGATGCTCAACATCACTACCCATCAAGCAAATGCAAATCAAAACCAGAATGAGACACCACTTTAGACCCATTAGAATGACTTCTATTTTTTAAAAAAGGAAAATAAGTTTTGGAAAAGATACAGGGAAATAGGAACACTCATTCATTGCTGGTGGAAATGTAAAATGGTGCAGCCACTGTGGAAGACAGTTTGGTGGTTCCTCAGAAAGCTAAGTATACAACTACTATAGGACCTGGCAATCCCACTACTATGTATATACCCAAAATAAAAGCAGTGGCTCAAACTCCATATTTACACACTGATGTTCATAGTGGCATTATTCACAGTTGCCAAAAGATGGGAGCAACCTGTATCCATCAACCAATGACTAGATAAATAAAACAGGTTATATACAGTGATAAACAGAAGTTTATCTTTATAAACTAGGCAAAGAAGGCTCAAGGAAGAAAGATTCAGATTCAGGAATCCCAAGAGAAAAGAAAGGAGTAGCTATGACTCAAAACAAAGCCACAGGGGGTGATCACCGTTAGGCAGCGAGGGCATTCTGGACACATGAGACCTGGGGTCAGCCCAGGAATGCCCACATTCTGCCCTGCCTTGTCCACTGCCCCCCACCACTGAGTCCCACAGTGGCTTTAGACAAGTTTAATCAAATCTTTCTTTTGCTAGAATTAGGTCTGTAATTAGGGATTAGCATTTGTGAAAGTACCACATTTTCCCAAGAAACTCAGTTTCTTGAATTTCTAAGAAGTACAAATTAAACTAAAATATAAGTTGGAGGGGAGCTTTAAATTTTTATGGCTTTGATTTTTTCTGGGCAATACAGAGAGAATGAAATTCAAGCAAGATATAATCAGTGCCCAATGTGTGTGGAGGACTGTGACCAATGTGCAGCCAGCAACATTTTTCAGAAAAATTTTATTGTGAGAACATATATACAACATAAAATGTCCCATTTTTACTATTCTCAAGTATGCAATTCAGTGGTATCAATTACATTGACAATGTTGCGCTACCATGACCACCATCCATTATCAACATTTTTCTATTACTCCAACCAGAAACGCTGCCCACCAAGCAATTATCTCCCCATTTCTCCCTGTCCCCCTGTCCCTGGTAACCTGTAATCTACCTTCTGTCTCTATTAATTTGCATATTCTAGTTATTTCATATAAGTGAGATCAAATAATATCTGTCCTTTTGTGTTTGACTTAGTTGACTAAATATAAGGTCTTCAAGGTTCATGATGTGGTAGCACGTATCAGAACTTCATTCCATTTACAGCTGAATAATATTCCATTGTATGTATATTCCACATTTGTTTGTCATTCATCAGTTGATGGACACGGCTTGTTTCCACCCTTTGGCTATTGTGAATATGCTGCTATCAACATTGGTGTACAAGTACCTATTCGGATCTCTGTTTTCAATACAAGGGCTATATATTGTATATACAGTATATAAGGGTTCCTATTTCTCCACATCCTTACCAGAACTTATTTTCCTTCTTCTATATATATACAATAGCTACCTAGTGGGTGTGAAGTGACAGCCATTATCTTTACCAAAAGGCACTTATTGCACAGAAAGAACATAGAAATGACAGTGTTCATTATATATAAATAATATGTGTTCAATGCCCATTACGTAGAGCACAACATAAGTGGCTACTCTATCCTGGGGAATCAGAGATCATGTCAAAGAGAGGTGGCATATTTTCGGGGAGACTTGAGGGAGAAAAAGAATTTTGTCAGGAGGACAAGGTAGGAAAAGCTTTCCAGTCAGAGAAAAAAATAGGCAAAAGTATAACAGCAGATGGCATCTCCTTGAAACATGAGAGAAACTGGCATCTGCCAGGAACTAAGAAGTCCATTGTTTCTGGGGAGGGCGGAGGAGAGGAACAGTGGCGTTGGGAAGGCTCTTGGAGGCCACATAAATCAGGTGTGCAAGGCAAGCTATTGAAGAATTGGGAACAGGGGAGTGGCATGCTAAAATTTCTAGTTTTTAGTTTCAAAGAAATGAAACAAGTTTACAGTTCAAAGAGAGAGCCTTTGGAAGCCATGAGGAGGCCGGATTAGAGGAGGATGAGTCCAGAGTCAAGGATACCTTCTGCACCCAGGAGCTTCCGCATCACCCATGTAAGACTTGGTGAGTGGAGATGGAGAGAATGGAATGGATATTTTGTAGGTAAAATGGGCAGTAATTAATATAATAAATTAACATTTATAGAGCTCTGCTTGTCAGGCACCCACCAAGTAATGTGGTTAAGTGGCCAGGCTCTGGTCTCCAATTTCCTGAAATCAAATACTGTGTTGCCCTCCATCAATTACTAGCCACCAAGGGAACTTGCTTAGTTTCCTTGTACCTCAGTTTCCTTGTCTGTAAACTAGGACCTCTTTCATGAGGCTGTGAGGATTAATTAGTTCCTATATGAAAGGCATTTACAACAGTGCCTGCATACAGTAAGTGCTCAAAAGGTGCTAGCAATTATTATTATCTCATTTCACAGATGAGTAAACTGAGAATGAGAGTAAGTATATTCCCAAGGATAGATACCTAATGAATGAACTGTTTCAAACCCATGTTTGTTTAACTCAAAAGCATGTGCACATAACTTCTAGAATGTCTCCAAGTCTTCTAACCAACAGACTCTGTGCTTAGTGACATAAGACTGGGAGGAAGGAGAGAAGATGACTTTGGATTTCCTACAGTTTCAGTTTGATGTTCTAAGGGTTTTCCAGGGATACCGACTATACTCTTGCCACTATTCTCTATTCTAAGAGAAGGTTCCTTCTTTGCTTACAGCCTCTGCTGCCCCCAGTTACACAAGGGCTGCACAACTGACCAGAGGCTGGGCTGCACAAATCAAATCTTTTTCCCATATATTTGCATCAAGAAAGTTGGTAGCCAAGCAATGACAGAGAGTGAATGGAACAGACCATTTAGAGTAAGCAATAGTCTGTTTCAGGTTGGTGAGATTAAATCATAGGTAGAATGTAGAAAACTTTGAATTGTAGACTAAGAAGTTTAAAGTTTATCTCCAAACATTTGAGTAGGAAAGTTACAATGGGAAAATAAATAGGAAGATTGAATTTACAAGGTTATGTAAGAGGAATTGAAGGCTGAAGTGGTCAAGTTAACTGGGAACTTAAAACCTTGTTTATGGATAGATCCCTGTCCATGCAAAGACCTCTCTAAGAAAGTATTGGCAGGACTTGGTGATAGATCAGACATAAAAGGTAAATGAAAGAGAAACACCAAAGACAATGCAAAGAGTTTTAGAGTGAGAATTACTAGAAATACAGACTCTAAGAAGCAAAGATGTTTTCAGTGCATGGAATTAAAAATTTTCACTGGATGAGTTTCAGGTAATGATGGGAAATTTAAGGGGAAATATCTCGTAGGATACTTGATATTAGATATTCGAACTAGAAAGTCTCTTAGAGATGATAATAATCCAAAGCCTTTATGGGTTGAGTGAGAAA
>JAQZBX010010157.1:0-44788 GCA_029593785.1 Cabassous unicinctus
AGACCAGGCAGAGACTGCCCGCCATCTTGCTTCAACACGTGGCAACAGACTTTGGTGAGAAACCAAGCTTGAATTGAACTCTTTAGGGCCTTGTAACAGTAAGTTTTTTTTTTTTTTTAAAAGATTTATTTCTTTTACTTACTTTATTCATTTTTAGCTCCCCCACCCCCATTTTTGCTGTTTTTGTGTCCATTCTCTGGGCAATTCTCTGTGTCTGTTTCCTGCCCTCTCTTCTCATCCTTCTCCTCCTGTCTTCACTGGGATTCGATCCTGGGAAACTCCGATGTGGGAAAGAGGTGTCCTACCACCTGCGCCACCTTAGTTCCTGGTTTTTCAGCATGCCTTGTCTTGGCTCTCCCTTGTGTCACTCTCCTGTTACGTCATCATCTTACTGCATGGCTCGGTGGGACCTGATGGTGCACCTGCACATGGGGCCTGAGGGGCTCACCGGCGCACGGGACCTGGCGGCCCACGCACCTTCTTTATTTTTCTTTATTTTTACCAGGAGGTCCCGGGGATCAAACCCAGGTCCCTCCATATGGGAGACGGAAGCCCAACCATTTGAGCCATATCCGCCCCCCATAACAGTAAGTTTTTACCCCAAATAAATACCCTTTATAAAAGCCAACAGATTTCTGGTACAGTGCATTAGCACTCCTTTGGCTGACTAATAGAGTCAGTGTGCAGATATCTGTTTGTGTCACTGCTCTCAGTTCCTCCGCATATATACCTAGTAGTGGTATTGCCAGATCATGTGGCAAATCTATATTTAACTTCCTTAGGAACTGCCAAACAGTCCTCCACAGTGGCTGTACCATTCATCATTCCCTCCAACAGTGAATAAATGTTCCTATCTTTCCACATCCTCTCCAACACTTGTAGTTTTCTGTCTTTTTAATAATGGCCACTCTAACAGGTGTGAAATGATATGTTATTGTAGCTTTGATTTGCATTTCCCTAATGGCTAGTGACGAACATTTTTCATGTGTTTTTTTTTTCATCATTTGTATTTCTTCTTTGGACAAATGTCTATTGAAGTCTTTAGACCATTTTCAATCAGGTTGTCTTTTTATTGTTGAGTTGTAGCATTTCTTTATATATCATGGATATTAAACCCTTATTGGATATGTGATTTCCCAACATTTCTCCCATTGATTCAGCTGCCTTATTACCCTTTTGATAAAGTCCTTTGAGGTGTTCCTCAGCTTTTGAATACTTGGGAATGTCTTAATTCCTCCTTCATTTTTGAAAGGCATTTTGTTGGATACAGAATTCGTGGATGACAATTTTTGCTGTCAGCACTTTAAATATGTCTTCCCACTGTCTTCTTGCTGCCACGGTTATGATGAGAAATAAGGACTTAATCTTATTGAAGCTCCCTTGTATATGACATGTTGCTTTTCTCTCACATGGCTTCCAAAATTCTCTCTTCTTCTTTGTCTTTCAACAGTTTGATTATATCATGGCACAGTGTGGGCCTATTTAGGTTTATAGTGTTTGGAGTTTGAGTGCCTTGGATGTGTATATTCACTTCTTTCATTAAATGTGGGAAGTTTTCAGTCATTAGTTCTTTGAATATTCTCCCTTCCCCTTTTTTCTTTCTTCTCCTTCTGGGACTCCCATAATGCATATTTTGGTAAGCTTTTGGTGACCCACTAGTACTTCATGCTCTGTCCGCTTTTATTTCTTCTTTCTTCTTTCTCTTTCTCCGACAGAACAATTTCAATTGTCTTATCTTTGGTTTCACTGACTCATTCTTCTGCCAGCTCCAATCTGATGTTGAACCTCCTAGGGAACTTTGAATTTCTATTACTCTGGTCTTCAGCTCTATTTGGTTTCTTTTCATAATTTTTAAGGATTTATTTTATTTATTATTTATTTCTCCCTACCCCCTTGTTTTTTTTTCACTTGCTCTGTCTGTTCGTCTTCCTTGTTTCTTTCTTTTTTTCTCTCTCAAAAATAAAAAATAAAATTCATTTATTGAAAAGAAAATGTTTAACACATGATCTGCACTCAGAACCCAAAATGAGATCTTCTACAAGCTCTTACATGGTCAACATCACTACACATATCATGCTAGAAATACACGTCTATGGAGGCACAGAACATACACAGTACTCTCAGGCTTTCAAGATCTGCTGTATGATAGTTTTTCTTACTCATCTTATTCATACATCCATTGACATGTATGATTTTACTGTTCTCTAAAAGACAACAGCTTCTCAAACATCACCCAGATTCCTTGTTTCTTTAGGAGGCACCAGGAGCTGAACCCAGGACCTCCGATGTGGGAGGGAGGTGCCTAATCGCTTGAGCCACCTCCGCTCCCTGCTTTGTTGTGTTTCTCATTATGTTTTTCCTCCCTGCATCTCTTGTTGCATCATCTTGTTGTGTCAGCTTGCCACACCTGCTGGTCGTGTCAGCTTGCTGTCTTCTTTAGGAGGCATGAGGAACCTCTGCTTTGTTGTGTCTCTCATTGTATTGGTCAGCCAAAGGGGTGCTAATGTGAAATACCAAAAATGGGTTGGTCTTTATAAAGGGTATTTATTTGGGGTAGAAGTCCACAGATACCAGGCCATAAAGCTTTAAGTTTCTTCTCTCACCAAAGTCCATTGCCACGTGTTGGAGCAAGACAGCTGCCTATGTTTGCTAGGGGTCAGGCTTCTTCGGTTCCTCTCTTCCCAGGTCTATGTTTCTCTCCGGGCTCAGCACCTCTGTTTTCTCCACAAGGTCAGCTGTAGACTGTCAGGTGAATGGCTCACTTCTCTTCTCCTGGGGCCTTCTCTCCAACATCAAAACTCCAACTTCAGAACTGCAACTCAAAAACTGCTGCAACTCTGTTCTTTGTGATGCCTTTTATATTTTCTTCCCCCACCCACCAAGGGGTGGGGCTCAATGCCCTACTGACATGGCCAAGTAAATGCCCTAATCATAACTTAATCATGCCCAGATTAGCAGATCAGTTTACAAGCATGATCCAATTATATTTTTGGAATTCATAATTACATCAAATTGCCAAATGGCTACACTCATTATGTTTTTTCTTCTTGTGTCTCTTGTTGTGCCAGCTTGCCGTGCCTGCCCATCACACCAGCTCACTGTCTTCTTTAGGAGGCATTGGGATCTGAACCAGTGACCTCCCATGTGGTAGGCAGGAGCCCAGTTGCCTGAGCCACATCCGCTTCCCTCTTTTCATAATTTTTATCTCTCTAACAATAGTCTTTTTGCATTCATCTTTTGTTTTCCTGATTTCCTTTTGTTCTTTGCCCATGTTTTTCTTATCTCTTTGAGCATATTTAGGACCATTTTTTAAAAGTTTTTGTCCCAAACTCTAAACTTTTTAGGTTAGCATTCAAAGCTTGTCACTAATCTGGTGACCTTATCCCCCAGTGTTCCATGGGAGGCTCTATTAGGGGTATCTAATCAGTTTCTCTGAAATTTCCTATTTTTTCCTTCTTGCTTCCTTTGCTTTTGGCTATGTTTCTCATCTCCTGATTCCTACAGACTCATCTACTTACTGACTTCTTTCTGGATACCTAAATCCAACCTCCTCTATAAAATGTTTCCCCTTGGGAAGCGGGTGTGGCTCAATCGATGGAGCTCCCGTTTACCATATGGGAGGCCCCGGGTTCGCTTCCCGGGGCCTCCTTGTGAGGGCAGGCCGGCCCGCGCGGCGCGGTGGGCTGATGCAGCAAGACCTCACAGAAAGGGGGAGATAAGCAGACACAGAGAAAACACAGCAAATGGACACAGTGAACACAAGCAGCAAGGGGGGGATAAATAAATAAATAAATCTTTTAAAAATAAATAAATAAATAAAATGTTTCCCCTACTCCATCAAGGCAGCCCAGTGAACACTCTTTTTCCATAATACTTGATATCATTAGTGCAGTTCACTAAACATTACTTCTATTATTATTTTGGGCTGTGAATATGTTTGATTAAGCAGCTTTATTTAGCAAGGGGGTGGAAGACCAGAGCAAAGGAATGAGCTGCTGCCTGAGGTAGTAAATTCCCATTGTCAGTGGTTTCAAGCAGAGGCTAGATGACCCCTCGCCAGGGTTTCTGAAGAGGCGATTGGTTCATATGCCATTTATGATTCCTTTTACCTTGGAATTCTATAAAGACAGAATTTTCTGATTTGATTTGCAGAAACATTTACCTGTAGAAACTTGAAGGGCTGTTGTAGGGTTGGGAAAGGAAGATCCAGGGTGGAGTCATGAAGCTAGGATGGCTTCCAGGAAAAGATGAGACCTCCCTATTTTCCACTCTTCATTGCTCTTTCTCAGCATCTGCCTAGGCAATAGCCTCCTCGACTAATAAGCCTTAAATCAATTCTTTAAATCTGGCTCTAGGACATGGTCTTACAGAGTGTACCAATCAGCAGCACTGGAATCATTTGGGGAGTTTATTAGATATGCAAACTCTCAGACTCCATCCCAGACCTACTGAATCAATCTGTATTTTAACAAACCGTAGGTGATTTGTTTGTACACAGAAATTTGAGAAGCATCAGTATAGTGGACTGAAACCACTGTAAAGGATTTTGTAAATAATTCTATTGACCTGACATTTAATTCACCCACCACGCTCACCCCCCCCCCAAAAAAAGGAAGGAAAACTAGGATTCACCATTTATTTGTCTTTTTCTCATCTCCCATATCCTATCCATCAGCAAGACCTGCACTTCATCTTAAATATATATCCTGTAACTAACCACTTTTCTCCATCTCCTTTGTCACCACCTATTGCAAACCGTGATTATCTCTCATTGGACTACTACTGAATTCCCAAACTGTTTTTGTCTTTTTAAAAAATTTTACTTAAAACTTTTTAAGAAACATTTTGAAATAATTTTAGATTCAAAGTTCCAACAAATGGACAGGGCAGACCTGTGTACCCTTCCCTGAGTTTTCTCCAGTGGAAATGTCTTGAATAACTATATTACAATATTAAAACCAGAAAATTAACATTGGTACAATCCACAGAATTCATTTAGATCTCATCAGTTTTACATTTACTCATTTGTACGTTCTATGCAACTCGTATCACAGGCATATAGTCATGTAACTGCCATCACAACCAAGATACAGAACTGTTCTATTACCACAAGACTCCCTTTACAGGCACATCCAGTCTGTGCCATCCCTAATCCCTGGCAGTCAGTAATCTGTTCTCCATTTCTATAATTTTATTCCAAGGATGTTATATAAATGGAATCATACTGTACATAACCATTTTAAATTGCCTTTTCTTTTTTCACTTAGCATAATTCTCTTGAGACCTATAAAAGTCGTTTTATGCATCAGTAATTTTTTTTTTTATAATTGCTGAGAAGTATACCATGGTATGGATGTACCACAGTTTGTCCAACCATTCACCCATTAAAGGCCAACTGGTCTGTTCCCAGTTTTTGGCTAATGCAAATAAAGTTGCTATGAACATTTGCATTCAGGTTTTTGTGTGAATAGAACATAAGTTTTCATTTTCCTGGGATAAATGCTAAAGAATGCAATTGCTGGGACATACTGTAAATGCATGTTTGGTTATACAAGAAATTGCCAAACTGTTTTTCAGTGTGATTATACCATTATTTTACATTCTCATCAGCAATGTATGGGTGATCCAGTTTCTCTGAATCTTTGACAGCATTTAGTATTGTCAATATTTTTTATTTTCGCCATTATGACAGGTGTATAGTGATACCTCATTTTGTGTTTTTTTCCTCTTTCTCTCATTGTGTTTTAAATTTGCATTTCCCTAATGCCTAATGCTGTTGAACATCTTTTCATGCACTTATTTTCCATCTCTTTATCCTGTTCAGTGAAATGTCTTCTTTGTCTTTTGCCCATTTTCTAAATGGATTAATATTATTTTTTGCTGTTGTGTTTTGAAGGTTCTTTATATATTCTAGATACAGTTCCTTTGTTAGATATGTGGTTTGCAAATATTTTCTCCCACTCTGACTTGTCTTTTCATCCTTCTCACAGGGCTTTCCCAGGGCAAAAGTTTTACATTAAAAAAAAATATATTTATTTTATTTATTTCTGCCCGCCCCCCACCCTTTGTTGTTTGTGTTCGCTGTCTTCTCTCCGTGTCTTTTTGTTGTGTGCTATTCTTCATTTTTAAGGCTTGAGCCACCTCCGCTCCCCAGTTGTTAATTTTGATGAATCTAATATATTAACTTTTCCCTTTTAAGGATTGCACATTTGCTGTCAAATCTAAAATTCTTACTTTAGCCCTGGTTCTGAAGATTTTCTCCCTTTTTTTCCTAAACATTTTGTAGTTTAAAACTTTACATTTAAATTATGATTCCCTTTGAGTGAATTTTTATATAAACTGTGAGGTTTAGGTCAAGGTTTTTTTTTTGCGTATAGATGTCCGATTGCTTCAGTACCATTTGTTGAAAACTCTCAATTCCACTTTTGTCTCAGCTCCTCATCCACCATTCCCCTTACAGCAGTCAGAATGAATTTTTTTTTTTTTTAATGTACATAAGATGATGTCATTCCCGGTTCAAAAACCCTCCAATGGCTTCCTATCACAACAAAATCTGGCCCTTCTCCAACTGGATCTTTTTTTCCCCATTTATTTTAATTTAATTAAGATCAAATGAAAAAGCACATTTGTTAAGGAATCAGGTGTACTATGGGCTAAAGTAAGATAAGATGGAATTTGACTGTACTTCATTCCCATCTTATGAGATAAATTCCTCTGCTTGCTTTTTAATTTTATTTTTAAAGACGCTTTAGAGTACATAAATGTTACATTGAAAATATAGGTGATCCAGCTGGATATTCTACCACTGGATGTCCTCAGTCACCTGGATTGCTCCCTCACTTCATACAGGTCTATTCCATTTCAGTTCCTCAGATTTCCCCGACCAGACTTGAAAGTAGCCTTCGCCTTCAATTTTATCCCCTTCTTTGCCCTGCTTTTACTTCATAGCACAAACATAATACATTATATTACATATCAATTTATTTGCTTATTGTTTGCCCTTGCCCCCCAACCCCATCAGAAACTCCAAGATTATATCCTCAGGGCCTAGAATAATGCCTGGCACGCAGTAGGTACTCATTTATTGCATGACTGGCTGAGAAAAGGATTGAATAATACAAAGAGGGAACAATACGTCAGGGGAATCAGGCGCCTCTTCAGAGTTCATGAAAGGTCTGAGCGCCACCTCTCGGGCGAACCAATTTGCTTGAGAACGTAGGAAATGAATCACAGGATTAAAAAAATGAAAAGAAAAGAAAGAAAAACAGGCCGCCTGCCGGAAGAGCACGACACTAATACCGGAAGTTAAGCATCGGAAGTTTGCGCCCCAGAATGACAGCCTACCCACAGAAGGAAACGTGGCCGAGTGGTGTCTTCTAAAACGCGCTCTTCCGCGCCAGACCTCAGCAGAAGCGTTCCGCGTGAGCCGGTGCGGGAAACCACGTGGGGCCCGGGGACGTTTCCGGTGCCGGCGGCAGCTGCGGGGGTTGAAGCTGAAGCGACTGGAGGAGTGAGGAGCTCCGGGTCTTGAGAGTAGAGGAGGATGACTGGGGTCGGGGATGAAGAGGGGGGATGAAGTTTGCTCTGAGAGGCAGAGAGGGGGATAGGATGGAGGGGGGAAGGGACGAGGAGCCTCTGTCGGTAGGTGCAAGCAAACCTGTCAGTGCACTTCCTACGCCACGTGTCGGTGACTGGGGTTGTACCATATTTGACTCTCTCGAATACAGTGCTTGGTGCATAGTAGGCGTTCAGTTAAGTATTTGTTGAATGAATGGCAGGTATGTGTGTAGCGGGTGGATGGAGAGGGGTATTTGTAGGGGCTGTTTGTGTTTTTGGTTGTTTTTTTTAACCCCATTTTCTCTTGGCAAATCCATGCTTGTCCCGCGCTTTCATCGGGGCGTCTCCATTCAGTCCTTGGAAGCTTCGTATCTTTTTCTTGGAGGGGAGGTTATAATTTAAAATATTTTCTTTGACCTTACAGAGTGCTAGGTCTTGTGGCTAGGTATTGGAGACAGGCACAGGAATAAACCAGCCCTTTATGCATGTCACAGACCAGACCTGTAAACAGAAAATTCAAATACATTATTAAGGTGCTATGATAGGAAATTAACTAAAGCATGAAGGTAGAGTCAGGAGGTGGCTCCTATCCACATCAAGGATTGTCTTCCAAGGTGAGGGGCCTATGTCTTTCTCATTGTGTTGAGACATGGCAGATCATGACCCCATTCTCCTCTGTAAAAGGAAGTCTCGGGAATAGATGCTCTTTAGACTTCCTTCCAGTACAGTGATCTGTGAAATTGCAGTCTCATATCAGACATTACCAATGGCTGTAGTTCTTCCACAATCCATTGTTTATCAGCTAGTCAGAATATTCTTTGCATCTTAGGGTGTAGCAGAAATTGCATAGGGTTGGGGTTGGGAAATCTGGATTCTGGCCCTAACTTTGGTGCTATGGACTTGTTTCCTCATTTGTACAGTGAAGGGATTGTAATGAAACAAGCTTAAAAACCTCTTCCAGTTCTGATAACCATGGCTGTGGCATTGGGTCAAACCTTATTTCATACTGCCTTGTTACCAGGTGTCATTTTCACATTATCAGTGTAATTTTCCCCATCTGGATTATTGAGAAAGATAGTGTCTTGGTTTTACACTTCCTACCTTAGTTTGCCATGGTATTGGGAACGCAGTAGGTGCTTAATAAAAGCTTATTGAATCAAATGGGACAGAAATGATAGTCCCGGCTTTTGTACCCTTTCCCATTTTGGAAGATTAGTTCATGGATTAGGGGATAGGGAGTTATTGGGGTCTTACCAGTGAGACTTGGAATTGATGTGACAGATTTGAACCAGCTTCATGGGGGTAATCCTCTTGAGAAGGATAATGATGTAGGCAGGATAGTCAGTGCTGTTTTGTTCCCCCACCTGCCTATTCCCAGGACCATGGCCAACACCGAGCGCACATTCATTGCTATAAAGCCTGATGGGGTTCATCGGGGCCTCGTGGGAGAGATCATCAAGCGCTTTGAGCAGAAGGGATTCCGCCTTGTTGGTCTAAAATTCTTGCAGGTAAGTGGATTTCATTCTTCCTATTTCAATTCCTTTGTCGTATAGGGGAACATGGCAGGTTAGGCTCTCTGTTTCTCTCTTCTCTTCTTTTTCAGACTTCCCATGGTAGTGTGGGCACAACTATCCTGAAATATGGAAACTCCTTAGTAGGCTAGCCATTTGATCATGGAACAAATCAAGTTATCTAGGGCAATAGAAAATAGTCTCTTCCCTTAGCAATGCAGAGAGCCACATATACTGCAGCACTGTGATTTCTGACTCAGAGCGCTGGGCATTTTTGAGCTCCTGAGCAGACAATTTTAGAGAACTCCCCGCCCCCCCACTGTTTTTCAGCAAGGAAATCTTTCCATCATAAGTTACCCCCCACTTAGTGTCTAGCATATATTAGGCACCATAGTGGCTGTTGGAGAACACTGATTTTGCCCTTGGAGAGGACTTCCCGAAACATCAGAGAGCAGACACACCCTCAAGATACCTACAAAGCAACATTTCAATAAAAGCAAAGAATTGATTGGGCAAGAACCCTTCTTCAGGGGAGCGGATGTACCTCAAGCAATTGGGCATCCGTCTCCCACATGGGTGGCCCCGGGTTCAGTTACCAGTGCCTCCTAAAGAAGACCAGCAAGACAGTGAGCTGACGCGAAGGGCTGGTGCGGTGAGCTGACGCAACGAGATGACGCAATGAGGAGACACAATGAGAGACACAGCAAGCAGGAAGCAGATGTGGCTCAAGTGATTAGGTGCCTCCCTCCCACATGGGAGGTCCTGGGTTTGGTTCCTGGTGCCTCCTAAAAGAAGATGAGCAGACACAGAGAGCACACAATGAACAGAGAGAGCAGACAGTGTAAACAATGGGTGGGGGGAGGAGGAATAATAAATAAATTAAAAAAAAAAAAACCAAAAAAACCCTTCATATAAACCTGAGAGATGAGACTTCAAATTCACAAAGCAAACACATTTCATTAAAGGAGTCGACTTTGGACTCTCCTGGTGCATTGTAAATATGGTTTGATTTGCACTTTAGTCCCTGGGTGATATTTTAGAAAACTGCTTTAATATAAAGTGGGGTAGACTGATGTTAAGGCTGAGGGGAGAGCATGATGGAATGATTAGAGCCAGGTGTGGACAAGGACTGCTTTCCAGAGGCCTTGCATGTTCAATTAGGCTTTGAAGGTAAACGGAGATGAAAGTATTGTTGATCAGGAAGGCATTTACTATGCTCTGGGCACTCCCACATGTTTTCTCACAGCCCTGAAAGGAAGGTATTCCTATTCCTCTGGTTGTTGGTGATGAGAGGCTGAGGCTTGGAGAGATTAAGTGACATGCCTGATAGCACATAGTCACTGCTGCAGCTGGGATTTTAATCTGGGTCTCTCTGACCCTTAAGTGCATATATTATCTCCTTTACACTGAGGTTCCTCTCAAGGACATGGATTTGGTGCAGAATGGGAGGAGCGATAGCTGTCTTGAGTCAAAAGGGTTATTTAAATCTGGCAAGGAATAGGGAGGCAAGGGAAATCTTGAGGTTCCTCCCACTCCCCCCAAAAAAGCCTGTGATTTGTTTCATGGACTAAAATTAATTAGAAACAATTGAAATTAAAAGAGTATTAAAGTGGGACTTGGGAATTGTCCTGAATGACATTGCAATGACAGATACAAGCCATTATAAATCTTGCCATAATATACAGAATTGGGTGGGAGAGAGTGTGGACTATGGTGTAAACTTTGGTCCACACTTACTGGCAATGCTCCAAGATGTGTTCATCAATTGCAATGAATGTACCTCACTAATGAAAGATGTTGTTAATGTGGGAAAATGTGGGAGGTGTGGGTAGTGGGGCATATGTGAATCCCCTATATTTTTTAGGTGACATTTGTATAATCTAAGTATACTTAAAAATTAAAAAAAAAAATAGAAAAGGAGTATTAAGGTAAGGGAGACAACTCTTCTGTTTGGGTTGGAAGGAATAAGGTGAAGGGTGAATCACTACCTCAGGGTGATTACATGATCATATAATTTTATTTTGGCAATTGATGGTCAACCAGGGCCTGAACAATAGAATATCTTAGAAATGCTTTTGGGCAGCAAATCTCCACATTTGTGTGTATCAGTGAAGTGTGCAGTATGCCTCATACAGTGCAATACCACAGAACTGGAAAAACTAAGGGACCCTGGTAGAACCTTAACAAGAGTTTATGCAGTGGCAAAGAGAACACGGCTCAGTCAAGTTAGAATTGCTAAGCATATGGTTTGGTCTCTAGCTAACTTGTTCCCACCTAGCAGCCTTGCAGACTGGGAGGCTATAATTCATTCTTCAGCAAAATTATTTACTGCTAAATGTCATGTCCTTTTGAGTGGTTTACAGCTGCGTGGGGGAATTGCATGGTCACTACACTGGGCCTTTTTCCTCTGACTAAATGTGAAGTATTCCTGGCAAATGGCAAATGCCAGGACCACCTCCTTCAGCTCCCTCTACCATTGTAGTCGGGGCTTCCTCTGGTAATGCAAATTCCTCGTATTGTTATATTTCCCTGTCTGTGAAATGAGATGACTGGATTCAGTTCTAACGTTCTATGGTTTTATTCTGACCAGTCAAGGGCAGTAGGGGAAAAATGATACAAAACCAAAGAAACATTTTTTAGTCCCTGTCTTTGCTCCCTTCTGATACTGTGGAGAATGTATTGGGTTATAACAGAATCAGCAAGCCAAGAGGTCATGTTTTTAAGAGCAGGATGGGTGAGTGGGAATTAACTAGATAGCTGGTTCCTAGATGGTTTACGGCTCCAATTCTCATTCTCTGCTCTGTGGACTAGGCTTCTGAAGACCTTCTCAAGGAACACTACATCGACCTGAAGGACCGTCCATTCTATGCCGGCCTGGTGAAGTACATGCACTCAGGGCCAGTGGTTGCTATGGTGAGTGAACGTGTGGGAGGCTGATGTGAATGACTCAGGAGTGGAGAAGAGTGAGTGTTGTGATCCTTGTTTCTGATACAAGTTCCTCACTGATCCACAGGAAATTAGGGCTGGGAATTGGACAGTTAGGATATAAGTTGGGCTCTTTGACCCATCAAAGACAAGATGCATTTGCTTCCCTAACTGAAGCCCCATGGCTGGGAGAGACTAGGAGAGGCCTGTCTGACTGCAAGCTCCTGGAGGGCAGGGAGAGTCTCTCTTGCTTATTGCAGTAATTCTTCACCAAGAATGGACTCTGAGTGCAAGGCTCTCTTTTAAACAATGGGGGCACAGTCCATGAATGAGACAAAACAGGTATCTGCTTTCATAGTTTTCCTTGCCTGTGCCTCTTGGAGGGGAAGGTAGACAGGCAAGAAATAAATTAGAAATGAATATTATGATTAATGATATGCACAGAAATGAAATAGGATCATGTGATAGTGGGTGACCACTTTAGATTGGGTGTTCAGGTAAGGCTCTCAGAGGTGATTTTCAAGCTGAGAGCTGAATGACAAGAAGGAGCCAGCCATGCACAAGATCATGGTGAAGAGCATTCCCTCCCTGCCATGGAAACAGAATATGCAAAGGCCCTGAGGTGTGGATGAGCTTGGCTCTTTGGGGTAAGCAGATTGGGATGGCTGAAGCTTGGTTGGTGAGAGAGAAGGTAAGATGAGATGAGTTCAGAAGTATGGGCTGGGGCCCAACCCTGGAGGGTTTTCACTTGACATTTTAAAGACGCCACTTTGGCTGCCTTGTCAGGAATGGATTTTAGAAAGGCATGAGTGAGTTCAGTTCTGTTTTGGAACAAGTAGGTGCTCCATATTTGTTCACTGAATAAATGTCATCTTAAGGGAGCTTTTTCTTTTTCTTTTTTTGAATTAATAGTTGCCAGATTTTCTGAGATAGGTTTTCTTCCTTGATCATATCTTCTTTTGTCCTTGGAGGTCTGGGAGGGGCTGAATGTGGTGAAGACAGGCCGAGTAATGCTCGGGGAGACCAACCCTGCTGACTCCAAGCCTGGGACCATCCGTGGGGACTTTTGCATCCAAGTTGGCAGGTGAGATTTGGTGCTTTTTACCCTTTTCCAAAATCCAGGTGAGTTGCCAGGAGAATTTGGGTACCTGAGGCTGGGGATAGATGTGATACCATATAATTTGGTTTTTATTCAGAGTTCATCGCTCTCCTCCCCATTAAGTTGGATTTGCCTTCCAGGGCTTCTGTCTTTGGTCACTGTGGTTGTGCCTCTGTTGAGATTCAGCACACTCTGCCGACCAGAGTCCTTCCTGAAGGCTCTCTCCTGCGTCAGTGTTGCTGGGAGTGCTGGATATGGGCAGACGGCAAGGGTGCACTTCATTCTTACATTAACCACAGCAGTGGGGTTTTGCTTTTGAACTGGTGTAATGTACTCAGAGTTTTGGCTCTTTCTGCTGTAGTGACTCTAGGCTTTCAGGAACTTTAATCGTTCTGCTCTTTATAATGTGGCCATCTCTTTCCCCACCCAGGAACATCATTCATGGCAGTGATTCTGTGGAGAGTGCAGAGAAGGAGATTGGCTTGTGGTTTCATCCTGAGGAACTGGTAGATTACAAGAGCTGTGCTCGGGACTGGATCTACGAGTGACACAAAGGCAGACCACGGAGCTTTTCCCACCTTACTTGCCCTCCCTCCCACAGCAGGGGACCAGGCTGTAGCACATTTAGTTACTTCTAGGAACTTCTTATAATCTTATAATCTGGAGGGAAGCTCTTTTCCAGCTGTGAGTGTTCCCTGTACAGTGTTATGGTCTGCCATCAGATTAAAATGTTCCATCCCAAAGTAGGATTCATGGAGTTGGTTGATTTGTATTGCTGTATTCTTTTTTTCCTTTTCATGTACTCTGGATAACCTGAGCTAATAGAGAGTGCAAATAATTTATGAGTTATATTAGCCTGAGAGATCACACACATACACAGGCATTCTTTGCCAATCCCTCTCCTTCCACCCTGCATCCCATCCACGCTCGGCCCTTAGCCAGTCCACAGGCATTCTAGGTTGCCAAGAATGTGCTGGGCACAGAAGACTCACCAGAAAGAAAAGATATCCTTCCTGCTCTTGAGAAGCTCTTGGGGACTCAGGACTCAGGTGGACAGGAGAGTGTGAGAAATTGTAAATATTCCCCACTCAGAAAAGCTATATGGCCAGTAAGGCTGGGTCCCTGGGTTTGGCCTCAAAAGAAGCAGTAGAATATGAAGACTCACAAAACAAAGTGTAGTTAAAGTATAAAGTAATAATTTTCACTTTTGGAGAATATTATAGATTATTAAAACCTCTTCAATACTTTCTTTTTATATTGTGAATTTTCTCATAGTTTGAAGTTGAAGTATCTGAAAATACTTTTCAAAAACATTCTCTCAAGCTTTCTAGGCAAAGTACTTCCTTTCTCTCTGCTACGATTCTAACTGTATTAATTCATTTCTTCTAAAAATACCTAGAGTAGTCTCTGTGTCTCTGTTTCAGATTGATATAGTCATGGCTGAAAGAATAAGTTGTGATGAAAATGCAAATATTAAAATGTTTCTTTCTCTGCTATTTAAAAAAAAAAAAAGGAGAAATCTTGTTAGCTTCAATTTGTTATGATATTGATTTTGTTGCTTTCGCAGAGACAAGATAGAAGTACTTCTCTTTCATTAAAATTCCATGTGGGGAGTGGTGGTGGCTCAAGCTATTGGGAACCTCCCTCCCACATCTCCCGCATGGGAAGTCCGGGGTTTGGTTCCTGGTAAGACAAACACAAAATGAACAGACACAGAGCAGACAGCAAGCACAAAACAACTGGGGATGGGGGATGGGAGGGAGAAGCAAATAAAATAAATCTTAAAAAAAAAAAAAGTCCAAGTGGGCAGGCGGGGTGGGGGTAAGACTGATCCAGGGACCCTGGTGGCTACTAACCAGTTGAAGATGGATTATCACCCCATGTCTGTCTTCCACCAAGTTGGGAGGGGAAGTGGAAGAGGTGCCCCTTTTAAGGGTACAACCCTGAATTTACAAACTTCACATCCCTTTAACATCCCTTTGGCCAGAACTTAATCATGTTGTTGCACCTAGATGCAAGAGGAACTGGCAAACATTATCTTTAGCTGGGCAGCCATGTGCCCACATTAAACCAAGGAGCTCTACTAAGAGAAGAATGAGAATAGATATAGGGGGCAACTATCAATTTCTGCCATAAGTTTAAGCAGGTTTTCTTTCTTGGTTTTTCCATGTTTACCTGGCTTTGGAGCAGGTAGAGGCAATAGAGGGAAAGGGACTTGTCAGGAGGGGAGAGTTCGGATGGGGCTGCCTTCTCTTTTGGGGAGCTGAGGGCTAGATATATTTCTGTTTCATACCAAGCATGGCCTGTTGGTTCTGTGGGGTGAGATGAGAGTACTTGGACTTTTGGAGAATGAATATTTACTGAGGTGGAGGGTTAAAACTACCTTGTTTAACATGCTACCAGTCTTTGCAGGAAGGAGAGGAGAGGTGAAAGGCAGAGGGCTGGGTACTGACTAACAGTAAATAGGTATTAGTGACCCAGCCAAGGGCAAATGACTCTCCAGAGAAATCTCCGGTGAAATTCCCAGATTCTTTTCCATAGTAGACTTAAAAACATTTTTTGTATTGTGGTAACATATATACAATGTAGCAATTCCCATTTTAACCCCTTTCAAGTATATAATGCAGTGGTGTTAGTTACCTCCACAATATTGTGCTACATAGCGTCACTCCCTCCTTACCCAAACTTTTCCATCATCCCAAACACAAACTATGTACCCATTTAGCATTAACTCCCCAATCCCCACCCCCTCCACCACCCCTAGTATCCTGTAATCTTTCTGTCTCCATGAATTTCCTGCAGCCAGAATCTTGGAAAGCCAATAGGGTGTAAAAGAGGCCTGGATTCTCATTTCATCAGTTACAAGTTAGCACAGTGCTAGGAACAGTAAGGTGGTTGATTCACAGGTCTGACGGAAGGATGTCAGTAATTCTGGGTAAGCTCAGAGGAGGGACTCGCTGACTGCCTCAGGGAAGCTGGACAAGTCTTTTATGGTGATACCACATCAGAGCTGGGTCCTAATAGAAAGACTAGGGTTTTGCGAAGCCCAGAGAAGGTGCAAATTGACTGCAAATAGATGGCAGGTTTGACTGCTCTGAGAGAATCGAGTTGCCCTTGACTAAGGTAGGCGTCTGAGATAGGACTGGATGACTTGACCACACCACCATGCTGGATAGGTAGGGACTGTCAACTCAGGGTGGGAATGGTGTGGCTGAGATGGGCCTGGAAAGGTGAGACAGGCAAGGAGGGAGCAAGTCATACTTTGAAAACCATGGGTGGGGAAATGGATGTAGCTCAGTGGTTTGAGCTTCTGCTTCCCATGTACAAGGTACTGGGTTCAATCCTTGGTATCGCCTAAAAAAACCAAACAAACATGGGTGATAGTATTTACCAAGGTAGAGAGCTCAAGACCAGAAGCAGAAGCAGGTTTTGTGTGTGGCAGCTGGGGGTGACAGGAGGTCCTGAAAATGAGGAGTTAGATTTGGGACGTATGTACTTTTGCCTGTGGGACATCCAGTTGGAGAATAAATCACTTCCTGCCTCCGGACCCCTCACTTGCTCTTTCGCAAACTGAGGGCGTGAACCGGGGAGGCCGCTGGGCGTGGGCAGAGTCCTCCCGCCGCGTCTGCCGCGCGGTTGGACGGCGGGGCCCTCCGGGGTGTGGCCGCCCCGCCCCTTCTCTGCTGGCGGCGGCGAGTCCGGTGGGCGCCGCGAGTCTCCGCACCGGCACCGCAGAGCAGTAGCTGCTGCCCGGCACCCAGCCCCCTTCTCGGTAAGCAGCTTGTGAGCGCTTCCCTCCTCGACCCCCTTCGGGCGCCTGCCGCTTGTGTCGCGTCTGGCGGACCCCAGGCTGCTGGCGCCGTCCCCTGCAGGCAGGCCCCTGCGCCGGCCTCTCGGGCCCGGGTGGGGCGGAAGAGGCCGGAAAGCCACGTGTTCCTTTGGTGGCGTGCGGAGGGGGCTGGCGCTCCCGGGGCCGAGAGGTTGGGGGAGGGGCGGAAGCGGGCGGCGCCGGGCCGCGCGGGCGACCACGTGGTTGCGCCGGGCCCCTGACCAAACCTCACGTCCCGCAGGACCATGGCCAACACCGAGCGCACCTTCATCGCTGTCAAGCCGGACGGCGTGCAGCGCGGCCTGGTGGGCGAGATCATCAAGCGCTTTGAACAGAAGGGATTCCGCCTCGTGGCCATGAAGTTCCTTCGGGTATCGACTCCCCTTCCCTGTCTTCGGTCGCGGATGTTTTTCCTTCCCGGCAGCTGTTTGTCGGCTTTTCCTTTTAGGAGTCGGAGCCCCCCTTTGCCAATTCACCCCGCGTCGCCTCCCCAGGGCTCTTCTCTCCTGATGGGGTGGGGCTGCCTTTACCGAGGCCCGGCCGCTGGCCGGAGGACAGATGCCCTTGGGAAGGTTAAGAGGAAGTAACGTGACTCCTGCTCCTGGCTGTCCCCCGAGGGTGCGTGCACGTGTGGGGACGCGCCACCCTGCCCTTCCGTCTCTGGGGGACAGCAGGGAGTGAGGGAAGCCTGGGCCCCGCACCCCCTTCTCTGGTCCACATAGGCACAGAATTGAGGCTTGGAATCCTTTTCTGTTTAAGCCTGGAACTTCGAGGTTTTATGTAGGATGCCCTTTGGTGTAGGGTATTAACTGTATTTGGCATACAGATCTGGACCGTACCTTAAGGGCTAAGTATCTAAGTACTGAAATTTTAAACAACTTTATCAGTGTCGAGGAAAATGTTCTCAGTTACCATGTGAAATGTTTAAAAGGTATTGTGAATAGGCCGGAGGAGTTTGATATAACTTTAGTCTGACATATTTCCTTGGTTTTACTTCACTTGCAGCTAACATATATTTCCGTAAATCTAGATCCTCAACCTACCTACTTAAGATAAAATTCTTGTCATTCACATATGGTGTCTTTATGATCATTCTTTCTGCTAAAATTGAATCAGTTTCATGGTCTTTTTATACACAGCTTATCAATGTGGAGTAAGATACTTATCTGGACTTTCAGAGAGCCTACCATGTTAATGAGGGGTTCAGCTTATTCTCTAACTGGGACTTCCTCTCTAATGCCAGGCCTCTGAGGAACACCTGAAGCAACACTACATTGACTTGAAAGACCGCCCATTCTTCCCAGGGCTAGTGAAGTACATGAACTCAGGGCCGGTTGTGGCCATGGTGAGTGCTTGTGGGGGGTGAGGAGGACCCAGGGAAAAGAAGGGCTAATATGTAACTGGGTTTGCTGGATGCCTGCGTGTTCCCCAAGCTACTCCAAATCCCTTATTTTACAAATGGAGCCTGCTGGGGCTGTTTATTTAATAGAGCAATTAGGAGTTTGGGAAGAGAAAGGAAAGGGAATCAGACCTTAGAAAAAATGACGTTTTAAGGTAATATCTCTCGGGTTGAAATAAAAAGTCCCATGGCACAGAAAAGTGCTACATTTCCTGTTGTTTGACAGGTGTTTCAACGTTTCCTGGATTCAAGAAATGTTTTCCCTCCCCCGTTTTCTCATCAAAAATTCAAACATAGGCATGTAACACAGGAAACAAAAGTTCTCTGTAATCTTATGCTAGAAACTAAGCAATCTTTCTTCTAGGGTGGCCTTGAGGTCCAGTTGGACGTGAAGAGACTAGAAGTAGACCGCATATTAGGCAGGCACTGATTGTTTAATTTGAAAAAGCAGGCCTACTTCCTGTTCCCTGAGTATTGACTTTTTCTTCAGCTCTTCCCTGGAATATTCCTCTTTCACCTCAGTCTTTGCCGTCTCTTACTCCATCTTCCAGGAAGCCCTTCCCAATGACATCATTATTTTTCTACTCTACTCCATTATTTCTTCTCATCTCAGTGTTTGTGGCTGCGTAAGGATTCAATTTTTTTTTTTGCTTATCTCTGTCTCAGCTAATCTAGGAAGTCCCTAAGTCTGGTAGACTTTTTTGTATCCTAACACACAGAATGGAGATTATTATGTAGGCCCCTACTCCCTACTGGAGCTGATAATCATGTCACTGCTAGGTAGGAGGCAACGTTTGTCCAGAATGGTACAAATGGCAGATCTGCAGTTCCTCTTCTCTGCTCTCAAGGTCTGGGAGGGGCTGAATGTGGTGAAGACAGGTCGAGTGATGCTTGGGGAGACTAATCCAGCAGATTCTAAGCCGGGCACCATCCGTGGGGACTTCTGCATTCAAGTTGGCAGGTGAGTCCTAGGGGAATTTCATTACTTTTCCATTTAATTAGGGCATAAAGCAAACATTTTCTGCATATCTCAATTATAGAAAATTTTGGACTTTTAATTTAGGTGGCGATTCTCATTGGCTAAAAGCTTTCTCAAATAATTACTTCCTTAGGCTACTTAAAATTTTAAACAAGACACTGAACAAGGGAGCTGCATGTAGGTCCTGTGTGGCACAGCAGAAAGCTCTGAGTTTGGGGAAAGGAAGGGCTCTAGCCTTGGCTGTGTCCTGTTTGGTTTTATGTCTTTGGGTTTGTCACTTTAATCTCTCGGTTCTCTCTGTATAAATAAGGAGATAATGGACTATCATTATCATAATGGACAGAGTTATGAGACTCACATGGAATAAAGTGTGAAAAAGCATCTAAAGAGATTGTCATTAGTAAGCATGTACACCCTGGTTGGGCTTTGTAAATCAGGATCGTCAGCAAATCCAGCAGAAATGGCTCTTGATAATGAACTCATCACATCTAGTTAGGGTTTTGGTATGGGGTAGATTTGGTTAGTCCTACATTTTTCAAAAATTGAGAAGGAATGTTTGTGGCACAGCAATCTTGGGGTATGAGCACTGTTTGAGGGGAAAATGAGAAAGCATAATAAAGGTGAACCAGGGGTGTTTTTAAAGTTTTATAGTTGCTTTTAAGAGGATATACTTTATGGGTAACTGGTCTTCTGCTTTCAAGTGGCTAATTGGCTGGATATGTCTGCAGTGACTGTCCCTTGCTTTACCCATTAAATAGATTTTTGTACTTTAAAACATAGTAACTAGTAATTGGTTTCTTTCTTAGGAACATCATTCATGGCAGTGATTCAGTAAAAAGTGCTGAAAAAGAAATCAGTCTGTGGTTTAAGCCCGAAGAATTGGTTGACTACAAGTCTTGTGCTCACGACTGGGTCTATGAATAAGAGGAGAACAAAGCGCAGTCTCCCTCTTTTGGCACTGCTTGATGTGTCCCTGAACACAGCTTTTCATGCCACAGACTTGGAAGCAATAGGATTGATCATTCTTTGCTAAAGCGTATTTACCAATAAAGCCTCTGGGAACTGCGTGCAGTCTCCTGTGCTTACTTGATCCTAAAAAGAAAGAAGTGACTTGGTTCCCTTGCTATAGTAGCATCATCCAGAACTAATTAATCCTGTTTATTATGGAAGAATGATCTGATTCTATTCTCAGTGCCTGGGTATACCTCAAGACTCTATGCAGGAAAGTAGAGAGGGCTGAAGAGGACATAAAATGATGCCAGGTAGCATTTATCAGTACAAACAGATAATCTGTATTACTGTCACCTGGGGTTTGATTTAAACATTGCAAGCTATAGAAGTACATGTATTTTTGAATAGCTGTTTTCTGCTAAGAGACTGGTGAAAGTGAAATGTCACTCCCAGATAAAAGACTCAATACTACATTTTAAATGCCTTTTGCTATACAAAATGTAAGATAACGACATACAGTAAATACATTTATAGCTTGGTACAGGATTCTAGTTTCAAATAGTTTTGACAGAGTAATAGTATCCTACATGCTTTCACTATAGTTAAGTGATTATTAAAAAGATTATTGGGCAGGGCCTGGGGATGCAAGGAGGCATTTGAACATGCTCCTTGAAGGATTCTTATGCACACTGGTCGAGGTACTTGGACTAGCAGCACTAGTTAAGTATGGGCTTGCTCTGCCAGGGCTGCTTTAAGAACTTTACATACATGAATTCATTTAACCACAACTCTTCGGAGGTTGGCTCTAGTATCCCTGGTTTTACACCCAAAGAAACTGAGCCATGTAAGTTAACTGGAAAATGATGGAACCTGGTTCCAACCCAAGTACCTGGCATCACACTCCACGCTCTTGGCCACTATGCTTTTCCGCCTTTATAAAGTTTTCCAGGTGATAGGAGAAGGTCTTGAATTTGAAGGGGAAATGGAGAAGTCAAATTTGGAGGAAGGCCTTGAATGTTAGTCTTAATTTGGTAGAAGTGAATGAGAAGGAAAGCACAGACTATGGCGAGATTAAAAGAATTGCCTCTAGAGGAAAGTTGGGTTTAGGACCTACTCCTGTACCAGTTAGGTGTGTGAAAGCTGACAACATACTTTTTATGATTTTCAACATTTTTTTTTTCACCACATAGTAAATGCCTTACTTAAAAATGCATTACTTCTACAGTATTATCTGTTGTTGGCAAGCTCTATTTTGGCCTGCTCTCATGGCCTGGAATTCCTAACAGACCAGACAAGGTTACTCTACACCTCAGTTAACAGTGTGCAAAAAGGAAATAGTTTAACTGTTCTCTCTATTCTTGCAAGGCTGGATAAACAACACAGTGCTAGAAAAGTTACTTGTCTTGGGAAAACACTTGCTAGTCTTAAAACATGGTCTGAGCATAAAGCATACCAGGAAACTAATTTCCCAGGAGACATATAATGGTTTTAAGAAGAATATATGTATCAAAGCTCATGGGATACTAAATGAGTGCCAAACTGGGAATTACAACTTCCTGGGGCAGCTGTTCAAGCTACTGAAGGTAGAAAGCAGGGTAGAAATTAGGTTCCATTTGTGTTCTCTTGGAACATGTTATACTTTTCTGAAGTGCAAAATTAACTCCTGAAGAGACCCTATCCATCTTGTTACTATCTTACATCCCTAAAATTCCCTACAGACTGTTTTGTAATAAGATGAATCATTTTCCAAAGGGTAAAGGAGGGCAGTCACTCTTAATGTAAACCAGCAAGAGCTGCCCGGGTTAAATCATACATTGCCTGAGGAAGCTCCATCTGAGTTTTACAGGGGTCTCTGATTGCTTACAGAAGGCACTCAATTCTGTGAATTAAAAAAAAAAAAAAACCCAAACCAAGCATATTAAAGAACTGCTCAAATACAACTCCAACTTTAACATTTTATTTTGTGTAAAAAAGGGCAAATTTAGTGAATTATTTCCATTTTGTACACAAAGTTATAATTTTAATGCTTTTCACATCCATGCTGAAAATTTGCAATTTGGTAAAAATGAAAGGAACATAAATTTCTCCGAAAGAATTCTTCACGCCATTATATACACTTCATGAGAAAGTTTCAAACACTTTCCAAGTTACCAAGAAAATAAAAGATTAAATTTGTACAGATATTGATCTATATATCAAATACATACATAAATGATGTAAAAACCTTATGCAGTTTACTTTGACCTCTGTCCTCAAAAGATTTGCCCAGGGACAGATGATTTTCTTTTGTATAAATGACTGTGGCTTTATTTAAAATATGAAAATCAAAGAAAGAAACCCAGTTTGATCACAGTATTTTTAAAATCCCTTCCCAATATTAAAGAATCATTACCAAATATATAGCACCATAATACAAATATTGATGGGAGAGGGTATTCACATCACGCAAAACTAATAATAATAAACACAAACAAACACTGAAAACCCGTGTTAGTATCCGTAGAATAAGAAGTTGATAACAGCTTTAGCTTTCCTCATACACAGCAAGGAAAAGGTTAAAGAGTTTAAACTACCAAAAAATCCCCAAATAATCTTAACAGGAAAAAAATAAAAACAAACTGAAGGTCAGCAGTACATTTTGAACCGTAAGAATGGGGCTATTTAGTTGTACAATTGGAGTTATGGCTAAGACATAAATCTCCTCTGCATTAACTTATTTTCTGTTCATCAGCAGTAGGAGTTAGAGTCTGCACAATGAGGAGGGCTTCAGATTGTGTTTAGACTGTAGGAAGACCTTACCAACTTTTAACCGTTGGTCATGGCATCAAGACAAGAAACACTTCATGAATGGGTGGGAAATTCTAAAACACTCAAGAGCCTGGTTTTGCTGTAGAACTGGAAGCTTATAAAACCTGGCTACAAATGAGCACTTCACAGAACTAATCACCAGGACTGGCTCCAAATTATCTCTCTCTTGGTTTATGTACTCAGTTCCCCCAGAGAGCCCCTAAAGCCAAGGTGTTGGTAGACTATGCCATGCAAGTGGCTTCTTGTGCCCAGATCATGCAATCAGTGTCCTGGGTTTAATTCACTGAGCCTGAGAATAAAGATTGTTGTAACCCTTGCTTTGGAAGTGTTCTAGGCTTTAAATTTATGGGAAGATTCTTAAAAGTTAAAGATTTGGGAAGTGTGAGGATGTCACATTTACAGTAGGTCCCTCTCAGCAATGTTGTTTAAGATAAATATCCAGTAATTTAACAGCTGAATTCACATATATTTGACACACGAGAATCAACTTGTGTTGATGATCTGCATTTATGCCCCCAAAGAGTAGGTATTAAGAAAAGTTGACATGCGATTCCATACATTCTTACACTATATTAAAGTAACAAATTTTACTTCCAGTAGCAACTACAAAACCATGTTATTATTAACCCCTCTTGCATAGAATGAGGTAAACCTGTGCGTATTACCAATGCTATTATACCCAAAAGTAGAGCAATAGTTTAGAAAATAAATTGCTGGTTTTTAACGTTCTATGCATTTTAAAATTCAAACAAAAATCTTACCTAAAATGGTCTCCTGGGGCTTTCCATTAATGATTTTTAAAGCATTCCATAGGCTGAAGGACTGAAGAGGTTAATCATTTTGATTAATTTCTAATTAGCCTTACCTATATTCCAGAGGAGATGGTCAATATTACCACTCTGAAGAGGTCAGGCTAAGACCCAGAAGCACTTCTAGAACAGATGCAATTAATTCCTGAGAGTTTAGTTTATGAACCTCACTGGTAAATGCTAGAGCTGTCTTATTCAGTCACAACTCTGTAGAAAGTTAGAAAATGCAGAGAGCAAACCTTTCACCAATTTACCCTTGTATTTTTTTTTTTTTTTTTTTTAAGGAAGTCATGTAAATTTTTAAATAGGGAATGTTTAAAATGGTGCAAATCAGTTATGACAGTTAAAATTCTGAATACAATTCAAGACAATTCCTACTATATATGAGGGATTTTAATTTACTTTCAAATTCAGGATAGTTAAAGCAAAGATGGGATGATTTTGAAATCTAAACTTATTTTGGCTTTAAACAACTTTTAATTTTCCTGGTGATATAGACCATCTGTTTTGGGGTGTGGTTAAACCAAGTATTATCACACAGATTGAAGGAAATGATGGAGAACCAACCAGAATCCCTTTTGGGGGATATTTTTTTAGCAAGGAAACTAAAATAAACTTAGACAAGATTGCATTTTCCCAACCCCTCAACATGTAGACCGAGATCCTGTCTATCTTGTCAACCATTCCAGTTTAACACTTTAGTGTTAGGATAATTGTAATAAAATTTTTTTTTTAATTAAAAGAGAAAATATAAAAGTATCCAGAGTTCTTCCAGTTTCATACAGAACTCCAAATAAATTTTCACAGAATGAAAAATATTTCTGTACAAACATTTAAAATGGGCTCCAATAAAATGCTAACAAGCAGAATTACCCCTTCCCATGATCTATGTGGTGATGAACCCTCCATGAGGGAGTTCAGTTGCATATTTCTGCAGCAAAGGAAGCTGGAGATGTGACTGGCCTAACTTTTAAAATTCGAAAATCTCCCAACAGGTACCAAAAAGGTTCATTTGTAATGACAGTTCATTTGCATTTACAACTATATCCTTCTTATATCATCTCCTTCAATCCTGCTACCTAAACTTTAATCTTACCAAAAAGTTAGATTTTCAGTTCTTGTTAACAATGCACATAAATCCAAACTTGGAAAATATTACA
Source organism: Cabassous unicinctus (assembly GCA_029593785.1). NCBI lineage: Eukaryota > Metazoa > Chordata > Mammalia > Cingulata > Chlamyphoridae > Cabassous > Cabassous unicinctus. The sequence continues at coordinate 25,028 of JAQZBX010010157.1, forward strand.
AAATTCTTTCAAAAGCTTCAAATACAACACAAAAATTGTCCATCTTTATAAATTGAAAAATTTCTCCCCCCCAGACTAAAATAGTTTCCCCACCCACCTGAAAAACCTGGAACTGAAATTTTCTATGTTTAGCAAAAGGTCCCAGTAGGATAGTCCCGCTGTACAGCTGGATTGATTATAAATCAGTCTTGTGTAAAATTCTTTCCCTCCCACCCTCGGTTTTTAAGCCACCTCATGGCTCTTGTTTGATGTAGAAGTTGGCAGAGCCATTGCTTTCCTGATCAGATGCTCCTTGGAGAAAATTATAATCTTCTCCATCTAGCAACTCCTCCTTCAGCTGCAATGTAGTCACTGTATGAAAGAGAGATAAATATAGAGGATGTCATTAAGCCTTTCTGGAATATTCAGAATGCCTTTTAATTTTTACCAGATTTACAGTTAAGATGACTTCTTTTCTTCTGTCTTAAAATTAGACCTCTGAAATATGAGCACTCAATTGATTTTAGTTTTTAAAGTATATCAGCAGCTAACCTTCTACAAAGGAACAATACTGCATGGTATTCACTAGGCATCTTCAATGGAATGTTCAAGCTAAGAGTTTGACTACAGTGATTAGAATTTTTCTTATGACTTGAGTATTCAAATTTATGTCAATGTATAGATAATGATAACATTAATCTTATCATCCTTAAGGAGTACCTTTATTAAAAAGACTCCCTGCAGGAAAAAAAATATGCTATAAATCTGAGTACACATATTCTAAAACTAACATCATGGAAAACCTGAGTAATCATTTTAGTTAAAAAAAATTAACATCAGCATATGAAAATGATTGGTGCAAAACTAACATTACTAATGGGGTCATTTAACATTAATAATGCCTGTCTAGGATGTTATCTGATGACTTGGCTGTTTAACTAAAACAAACCAAACACTATAGGCAGTCCTCAATTTACAAGTAGGTCATTTTCTAATAGATCTTGTATTTATTTACATGGAAAACTGCTTTCAGTTTCCACTATTTTAAGTGGGGTTTAAGTTTCTGGGTAGAGAAGTCTTTGCAATCTACAATGTAGCTATAATGCTAGTCTGAATTCTTAGTGAGAAGATGGCTCTCTCTGATGCATGGGCAAGGATAAAGAGAAAGGAATTTCATGTACCTTTTGCAGGGACCAGCACTGATCCATGGCAACAGTTTTAGGCCAAGTTTAACTTGGATATTTTTCCTTTTATAAAACTTTCTTTACTTGTACTGCCCCTCAACACAATTACGAGTAATTTCAGCTCCCACAGAACTCTTCCCCTCAAAAAACGACTTCTCTACTTTTCTAATTAAAATGTTCATTTCCCTCTTTCATATAGCCGATCTCAGCTGTTAAGAACTAGTCTCAATAACTACCAATCTCTAAAGAGATGTTCAGGTTTCTCAAGTTTTTAACTTAAGCATACAGAGATTCCACAGATCAGAGGTCACAAACTGTGTCCCCCCCCCCCTTGCCTGTCTGTGGCCCCTGGTTCTTTTGACTGAACATTTTGAAATGAGATATTTCATATAAATATCTGAAATGTAGGGAGACTTGGCACCATGAGACTGGCATTCTTGAATGGTTACGATAAGTGGGAGCTGATTGGCTGCTATGTCCTTTAGTTGGGATCCTGGAATCTCTAACTACTATAGTGCTTGCTGTACAAAGTGTGTCACATTCAACAGTGGCCCACATCAATGGGCCCTGCAGGCATCTGGCTCCAAATAAAAGCTCAAAGTTTTTTTTTTTTTCCTATTATGGATGCTTTCATTTTACCTGGGGTGAGGGGATGAATACATATGGAAGTGTAAATTGGGAATTGCTCATATTGGAACAAAACAATTTAAGAGGAGAATTAGAACAAGAGTATTTAGATGAGTAGTAAGCCAAATAAGTTTTTTCATGAAGCAATAACTTAACAGTGTCAACATGTTGAATATTAAAATGGCTACACTTCTAAAGTCAAATGTTGTAGTCAGAGAAAAATACTTGTCTTTATTTACCAAAAGATTAGTTTTAAAAAATAATGGTCCTTGACATCTTATTTATTAAAGACTAATCTTTTGAGAGATGTCAATTTATTTTGTTGCTTGTTTTGGAATTAGTGGTGAACAGTTTAATAGCCCAAAGACAGAAAAATGAATCCACTATACCTATAATAATTGCAAAACAAACTCTATTCAGACTGCTGAAAGGCAGAGCAAACAAGTGTGTGCGGTTATTCCTTTCTTTAAGAAGTTACTTATAGGGAATTGGGACTTAATGCTTAAATTGTACAGAGTTTCTATTTGGGTTGATGGAAAAGTTTTGGTAATGGATGGTGGTGACGGTAGCACAACATTATGAAAGTAAATAACAGCACTGAATTATAAATGTTTGAATGTGATTAAAAGGGGAAATTTTGGGTTATATATGTTATCAGAATAAAAATTAACAAAAAAACCACAGTGAACCCTAGTATAAATGATGGACTATAGTTAATAGTATAATTGTTAAAATGTTCATTCATGAATTGTAACAAATGTAACATACTAATGCAAGGTGTTAATGGCAGGGTGATATATGGAAACTGTATTTTATGCATGATTTTTCTGTAAACCTACAACTTCCCTTTAAAAAGTTATTTATGGAGAACAATAAAGTATATGATAATTATTCTTCAAATCTAACTAACATGCTTTACATGTAAAGGACATTTTAACAATGCCATGAAAATAAACACCAGGAAAAGAAAACAAAACCCAAGTTTCATTAAAGGTGCAGTACCCACAATAAAAGGTTAATTACAACGATATCGTTATATGATGATCAGATGGCTAAATGAATGAGAAAAGAATTACCGTACTTCAAGATCAGAACATGTTCCATTCAAACCAATGTTGTTTTTTTTTAATTTAAGAAAGGTAAGTTGAGATTCTAAAGCATATCTTGAAGCTATGTGCATTTATTGCTAACAACACATCACTAGATTTCAACTCATGTTGAAATATGGAAGTGATGTGCTTAAAAAATAGTCACACAAGGTAAAGGTGAAACAGTCACTCAGATGTGGAATGTTTTAATGCAAATTTTCATGAAACCTAAAAACAAACAAAAACAAAGCCTGTATGGTATCTTCTTACTAATCAACTCTCCTTTCCAGAACTTATTCTCAATGAATGATAGATGAGATAAAACAGATTCTGTGGCTGAAAGCCACTTTCTATATAAATGCATTTTCTTAGCTCCCTTTTAAAAAAGGAGTTACTTTGTTAACACTAATTGCTAACATTTCAGGAGATAGATCAACCAAAATCACACTTTCCCAGCTACAAAGTCAATAAGTAATAAACTCTCCCCACAGCTAATCAAACTGTAGCTTGCAGATAATTAATGTAACAACAATTCCCTAAATAGTTTCCCAAGAGTAAGATCACATCAAGTCCCATAATATGTGCCCACAGCTCTGACGACCACTATAGACATTGGAGGAAGAGGTAAGTCACATAGGAGGGCATGTGATTTCCATTTAGTGCAATTACTCTAAATTCTTTGGTTATGCCAATCCCAGAAGTTAAATTTCTGCTTTCCGTGAACCAGTAACCTCTCAGAAAATTGAGAGACACCACCCAAATCAGTCTAATGTTTAAAGAAAATACACCCAAAATCCAATAAAAATTCAAATATATCCTGAGCTCACAATACCCACAGTTACTTAAGTGAATCAAGTACAAAAAGAAAAAAAGAACAAACAAGAAACTGGAATGCTCTTTTTTGAGAAACTTTGAAGAGTTCTTCATTAAAGAGCAGATAATTTTGGAATTGCAATCCTAATCTGTTCTTCATACAAAACAGGTATTGTAATTTCCCCTGGATGTAAGGATATCAAAATAATCTTCTGAGAAACAGACCTGGAAGGATCAAGATGACCTAATACACTGTTAGAGAGGCAAAATCTCAAGAACATATCCTAAAATGGTAAAAAAAGGCAAATGATAACTTCAGGTGCAAAAATATTAGCAAACAGAGGAATGAGAAGAAAAGAGAACTAGGTACTGAGCCCCATCTATGTTTTCAACATACAACAACATACAAAGGCATTTATTTTAATGAATGCTGACTAGCTAAAACAATTTAGTTTAAAAGCAACAGGATATGGCAGAATATATAAGGCAGACACAACTTTGGTTTTGAAGCTTTCTGATCTGTACCCAAGTCTAAATTTCAACATACTCAAGTGACACCTTTTTGATATCCTATGATAATACCATATTGGTTCTTAGCAGTTACAAAGGGCAAAACCTTTTGCAGTCATCCTTATATCTACTAACTTGGCCTACTCAAATTAAATGTAATTTATCTAATTAATCACTGTATATACATAAACATGAGATTTAAGAAACAGATTTCACTCAAATTCAATACCAAAATTATATAGGTATATTTCCAAGACCATGAACATTAGTACCAGAACCAAAAGTATACTGCAACTCAAAACACATCCTTTCCAATGAATGGGACACTATGGAATGCTATGAATCTTTGTCAAATAAAGCCTCATCTTTGGATCTGATTAGTCAGACTGATCCCTATTAACACATTTCTACCCTAGGTCAAGTCACAGTAGAATTCTGTAATGCAAAATGTTTAATCATTTTAATGAAACCAGGAAATATTCCTTCTCCTTTCTCACAATTCCATAAATTGAAAATGTAACCTTACGCTAATTCAAAGCTAAAAAGTGGTTTACAACAAAATAAAAATCCTTCCCTGATGATTCATCTAGTGAAGTGACTACCAAGGACTAGTGAAAATGGATTTTTTTTTGAAATAAAAATAAAAATAAAAATAAAAATGTAATAAGTCAGCATCTGTCATGCTAGACCATGCTTTGTCTCCCACCACCCTACCCAGTACTTTTACCCTCTGTAGTACCTGAGGTGCTGATGTGACTAATTACCTGTTTTGAGGCTGGGACTGAACTCTCGGCTAGTGCTGGGAGGTGGGAAGGCCTCTGGGGCTGTCTGTGCTGGAAGGGTTCGATATGGAGGAGGAGTCAACTCTTCGTCACCAGAGAAGCTCCTCCGCACCCCACCTGTCATAGGCAGGCTCGACAAACTGACAGGCTTCTTCCCAATTGGCATCTTCCTCTCTAAATATCAAGTCAGACTAAAGTAAGCTTTTACTTACATGCGTGGTAAGAAAAGTGCATTATATAACTAGGAAAGGCTGTATTGCATAGGACACTCTGAAAAGAGAACCAACTATGCAAGATTTGTATTTCTGAAAACAAGGAAGTATATGTGTGTGCATGCATGTGTGTAAGGAGTGGGTGATGGGGAAGATTATTTTCATTCTCTGAATCTGGTAATCTTGATCCTGACTCTCAAATCAATTTAAAACAAAACAAAGCCAAATAAACTACAGAGCATTTAGTGTGAACAACAACTGGTCAATTTCCTTCAGGAAAAACTTGCAGACTCAGCTTGAGGTGGTGGTGAACTCAATGCAAAGGAAAGTCTCAAAACCCCACTTTTAGGGTACCATCTTATTCCCAAATAAGCCCCAACACTGACAGGGAGAAATCAAAGTTCAACAGTTCTAATGTGTTATCTAGGTGGCAGGATTTTATTGATATGAAATGTGTTCCCCTAACTTTTGATTTATAACCCACTCCTTTTAGAAACCAATTTAATTCTTATTCTGAAAAGCACTCCTAAAATTTAAAGCTTTCTGCCTGCAATTTCCTATGCAATCTATTTTTTTTTTTTTTGGAAACAAACTTAGCATACCCTTTGGTTATACTTTTATAAGGAAACATAAGCCTTCAAAGACTTACAAAATACTTTTACCACCAACAAAGAGACCCTGAACTTTACTAGTCATAACCAAATATTGAACAACTAAGCATTTTGCATTCATAAGGTTGAAAGCTGAAGGATACTTACGTATCTCTATGACTATAAGTCTGAGTTTTTCTAGAGTGTACAATGACCTAGGCAAGACCAATTACAAATTGTGCTTCACATAATCAAGACTAAAAGATAAATCTAAGCCAGACAGCAATTCCATGTCAAATGATCTGGAAACTAAGCTACAAATGAGTACACACATTTGATGCTCAACTGCCAAACCAAAATCATGTGCTTTTGTCTTTTTCTAAAGTACTACCCAGTTAGAGGTAAAAACAAGGAGAATCTCTAACCTTCTACTATTCACTGTAGCCCCTGAAAACGGTACAGAAAAGCATAGCAAATTAAGTGATTTTCCTGCTTTAAAATTACAACTTGAGAAAAGGAGGCTTTTGGGGTTGGAAAGATCATGCATACACCACAATCTATATGATTTTCTTGGCAGACCAATTACTCTTATTTTCAAAAGCACTAGTAATAGCCATCACTTTTTATCATGAACATGCCTCATTACAAAACAAGCTAGAAAAATGAAACCAACTCACTGTCTTTCTGTAAAAAATTAGCACCACCCTAGGACATACTGATGGATGATTTTAAGTACAAAAAGACTGAAGAGCTACAAGATGAAACAAGCCAGAAATAATCTGATGGCAAACTTAAAAGTGAATAAAATGTTTTGTGGCCTGTCTGCTATTGAAATAAATCTATCTGCACTAGATGACTTAGGTTTCTGGACCCCAAATTCTTTTGTATTTGACTAAAATTTCCAATAAACTGTTTGCTAAATAATATAAAAAAAATAAAAGGAGATAGCACCTCACAATGAAGACTACTGCTGCATCTTAATAAGCACTACAATTCCTTATTCTCAATTCCAAAATTTAACAAGCTTTTTTTTCAAATTTGGAAACAAAACTTGACCTCATTTGGCAATACTATGTATAATCTTTATTTGACCCACCTGATGTAAATATTCATATACATTTTGCTTCAGAAAATGCCCCATAAAATATGCTAAAGGGTGTTACATAAAATATGCTATATAAAATATGCTATATACAATGTACTACACTTTTCTAAAATCTGAAAAATTCTGAATTCCAAAACACATGTGGCTCTAAAAATGTCAACTGAGGGACTGTGTGGGTCTGTAGTTCTTTTCCTTTTCATGGCCAAAGGACAATTTAAAGGCATTAGAGAAGATGTCATAATATTAAGATCTATTAAAATGTCACAGATCAGGAACACGTTATATCTATAGCTAAATTCATTTTCTCAGCTAATTCAGAAATCGAGTAATGATAAATATTCTTAAAAACTGATATTATCACTTCATTAATTACAAATTTCTTCCAGTGTTCCTAGCCCATTATTTCAAAATCAGTAAGCATATAAGCCAGAGATGACCAAGAGTTACAGAGGGAGGCATGTGAACTGTGTACACAATGCTCAAATTAGTTCTAAAGAGTTTATATCATATAGCCACTGAGTAATATAAAATGTTCTTAATTTGATGTCTTAGAAAGAAAATTCTGAAATCTCAAAGATTTGTCCAGCAGAAAGTGAAAAGACAGACTGAAGTAGCCCGAGTTATTTAACCTTACAGATAACCTAGAGGTGACAAATGCTATGGGTAGTCCACTGACAAAGTTCCCATTTGAATTTTTCCTAATCATTTCCAGATAAATGGGGAAAATTCTTTGAAGCTGCATAGCCTGACAATTCTCTCTAAAGTTCTTTTAGGTGAATGTCAAGATCTGGCAAACAGCTGGTGGGCAAAATAATTATGGGACTATGGGAATCTTATGCCTCTAATACAAAATATAGGGCAAAAGAATAGGTTATCACTGTCATGAGGCTGACTTGTGTTTCAAGTTCCCCACTTAAAAATCATAATATAACAAGAAAGTGAGAATAAGGTTTACTTGATTCTTTATGGTGCTTTAGTCTCCTGATTGTAAATGGGACAAAGCAGTACTTACTTAAAAAAATAGTCAGCTGGAAAAATCTGTTTCAGTTTTAATCCTCAAATGTACTTTTAACTTTAAAAAAATCTTTAAATAAAAATAATCTTCATTTTACAAATAAAAAAAATTGAAAAAAAAAAAAATCTTATTTGAGAATGAAATATTCTATGACAAGTTTCATAAAGAGAAAAACCTGTGGCTTTCCAAGATGGTGGGGGAAAAACTTTAAAATAATCAAATACAGCTATCAATGTATTTCATATTACTTTGGATACTAATGTCAATAATCATTCATTGTAAAGTAAAATATAGTATACAAAGAATGCTCAGAAAAATTTGCTTAAGCCTGACTTAGCCATCAACTTGGATTTATTACAATTAGAAAGAGAGTTTTGGCTTATAGGAAGAGTGGGTTCCAAGTCTACTGAGTACCTGCTTTTTTTTTTTTTTAATAAAAAGGAAAAAAAAAAAGGGTAAATTTTCAGTAGGTTTACATATTATTTCAGGAATCATTCATAGGCTCTGTTCTTTATTATGTATGCTCAAAAACCCTGGTAATCTTTTTCCTGTCAATCAAAATATGTGTTTCACATTATTGAAAAGGTTTGCCTTTTATGGCATACTGCACCTTTAAGCATAATACAGAATGCATAGCAATCAGTTCTAAAAAGGGATATAATTTTCTGTGCAAGAATACCATGACCTCTATTGGTTAACAATTAGGAAATGTATGTAAACACCACGCGGTGACCCACTTTTCTTATGTCCTTTGTATTGCTGGGACTTAGCCTTTTTCTTCTGTTTTGATGAACCTGATTGGCTTTCTCTTGATGCTGAAAAATAAAAGGAAAAATTGGTCCCAGATCATTGCTTACAACCCCAGATACATCTTAGATGAATTATCTTTACCAAAACCACTATGCATATAAAGGTACATGATAGTTTGAAAATAAGGGTGCCCATTCCTGTAAAACCATGAGCCTTAACACCAGACAGTTTCCACGATTTATTCAACAAGCATTTATATACCAATACATAGCCTGTACTTTTAAACTCATTAACGTAAGTCTACTTGAATTTGGTGCACACTTTTACTGTTGTGCTTCTATAGTCATTAGGTAACTGACTACTGAGTTCAGACTGCCATGGTACACATGGTCTGATTCTGTGATGTTGTTGTTGAGTCTTAAAATCTTACCTGGCAACCAATCAGACATAGGTATAGTCTTGTTCTGTGAGCGCACAAGATGATATATATGAGATAGTCCTCAAGAGAATTGCTGATTTTTAAAAAATGACAACTTTTCTGTATACCAACTTACACTGTGATGCTGGAGGCTGTAGTTGATATCCAGTTAATTGACACCACCCTACAGGATAGAGGTCAGGGGACTCACAGTCTACCCACTGATCATATTCTTCTTCCCATCCATCAAAGTGTATCCTCAAGAGACGATGGATAATTCGAGTTACTGTGGCTACACATATTAAACGTGGCTCCATGAGATCTACTGCTTCTAATTTCATTCCTACACGAAATCCATGATTTGGGACATCCTGACATGGAGAAGCAAAACATTAACACTGGTGAAAACAATGTACAATTCCACTGTCACTAAGAAAGCAAATAATAGAAGCAATGTAGTCAAATAACATAATTTAAGCCAATAGTTCCAAATAATTCTTTAATTACTGAAACATTGTGAAGGTGAAGCATTTAAAAACAAGTTAGGAAATACATTTATTTCTATTTTTCTCAGATTGAAAATGAAACAGTTTGGAAACAAGCTTCAATTCTTAAGGAAACATTTATATTGTTTTACTAGTGTATATTTTGTTTATATTAAGCTCCACTAAGAAATTCTAATATAAAGCAAAGACATTTTGATCAAAAATGATTTACATTTGTGGGGTATTAACAGTACAAGTTTTTAAAAGTTCTTTCATGAATTATAACAAATGTATCACATTAATGCGAGGTGCTAATCATAGTGTGGTGTATGAGGGGAAAATACACACCCTAATGTAACGGAAACTGTGAACTACAATTAATAGTACAATTAAAATATTCTTTTATCAATTGTAATAAAGGAACCACACTAATGTAAAATATTAATAAAGGGGGAGTTATATGGGAATGCTGTATTAGTTACATGATTTTTCTCTAAACCTACAACTTTTCTTATTTAAAAAAACCACACACACATTTATTAGGTTGCCATTTAAACTTACCTTATTAAATAGTCTTACTGGTGCTGCAATGGAGCCAGTTTCCCTGAGGTAGTCAAACCATTTAAAAGGAAGTTTTGTGTAACCTGAAAGACACAACTGTTTTAAGCAGCAGTTCATTTAAAATTAGCAAATATTGAAATGCAGATAAAACGTAACTCAGTACACACTGAAATCTCAGATTTTAGGTAAAATGATAAACTTTTAATTTTTTTTTTTTTTAGGTACTGGGGGCTGGGTATTGAACCTGGGACCTTGTATGTGGGAAGCCGGCATTTAACCACTGAGTCACTTTGGCTTACCTGAGTTGTTTTTTTTCGTGTTTTGCTTGTTGTTTGTTTTTTTCAGGAGGCACAAGGAACCAAACTCAGGACCTCCCATGTGGGAGGTAGGTGCTCAATTGCTTGAGCCATATCCACTCCCAAAAGGATAAACTTTAACTCATGCTCTCAAACTGTCAAGTGCAATAATTCTTTCCACATTATAAGGATTTTTCTTCACCTTCCAGGCAGTCACTAGTATGCCTATTACCCTAATGGAAAAGAGACTCTTTTTCCCTGTCTACTTCAAGAAGTACAGATTTTTACGTTTTCAGTTCTAGGCTTAGTTCTAGCATTTAACACTTTGGGGTAGTATTTTTTTTTCTTTCTTTGCAAGAAAGAAAACAATCTAAGAAAATACTATTTTTATAGACTTCTGTTTTAGTATTTCTCCCTCTTTGCCTCAGAGAAAAACCAAAGGCTGAGATATCAAAATTAAGAAAGTCACTGGTTAAGCCACGAAAGCTATTTAAAGATATGTCTTCTTTTAAAAAAATCACATGGTAATCTAAAGATGGAAACTTGCTTTCCCTCAAAGACTAAATATCTGTTTGAAAAAAAAAAGTTTAAGTATGCAATAGCTTGTTGAGCTATCACTGTCTAACTAGGGTTTGAGAATAATACCAGTTCATATTATAAAAAGCAGAGATTCTCAGCAAAAATTCTCTACTAATATAATGTACTAAAGCAAGCTAGACTATAATACTTTGTTTCAGAGCACCCCACAGCTCTTTTGTGTGTGTGTTTAAATGTTGAAAACAGATACCATGTAAAAACAAAGCAAACCCACTATATATATTAGGAAGAAGTACCTCTGGGTGGAGTAAGTTCAATCATGTTAATTTCACAGAAACCGACAGGAAAAATAGAAGGGGAGGTTGCATGGTAACAGAACCAGTCAGATCCGTCTGCTGCTTCTGAGCCATCAATCCCAATCATCAAGAATCCGTCAGCTAGCACCTTTTAAATAAAGAGAATCCCAAGTATTTGAATTTAGATATCACTATTATAAAAACAATCCTTTCAACTAAATAATTCAGCAGAAAGAACTATCTACTATATAAAGGTTTCTTAAAAGTAAAAAATGCTTCATCAACTTTACTGAATTGTGTTAAACCTACTGGAATTAATAATGAAAAAAAAAAAAAATCTATGTATATTCCAGTGTGTACCAGAAACAAAAGCAGGATTATATAGACATAATTTCAGAGTTCTGGGAATAGTTAAAGCTGTCTGCTGGTGTGGCATCAAGAAATGAGACTAAGGCCAGCCCACGTAAGGGTCCTCAAAAATCCCTTCCTTTATACCTTAGAATGTTTTCATGTTTTAAGAATGAAAAGTAGTAGTAGCCCTCTTCTTTTCCATGAGAAACTTCTCCATCCTGTTCAATTACCACTGGGATTTTTTTTTTTTTTTTTTTTAAAGATTTATTTATTTTATTTATTTATCCCCCCCCTTGCTGCTTGTGCTGCTGTGTCCATTCGCTGCGTGTCTTCTCTGTGTCTGCTTACCTCCCCCTTGCTGTGAGGTCTTGCCGCATCAGCCCACGGCGCTGCGCGGGCCGGCCTGCCCTCACAAGGAGGCCCTGGGAAGCGAACCCGGGGCCTCTCATATGGTAAACGGGTGCTCTATCCATTGCGCCACACCCGCTTCCTGCCGTGAGGTTGCTGCATCAGCCCACCGCACCGCTCAGGCCGGCGTGCCCTCACAAGGAGGCCTCGGGACGCGAACCCGGGCCTCCCATATGGTAAACGGGGGCGCTATCCACTGAGCCACGCCCGCTTCCCTACCACTGGGATTTTGCTCCAAAAACACTCTTTTACTTTAATGTCTCCCAAGTTTCCATTATATTAAAAAATATTTTTAAACTATTTCATTTTGAAAGTTTCAAACTGACAAAGAAGGTTTAACAATAGCCCAAAGAACTTCTGTATACTCTTCACCCAAAGACCCAATTCACGTTGTGCCAACTCTTCCACTAATGTCCTTCAGAGCAAATGATTAAATCCAGGCCATGTATTGTACACCTAGTTGTTTGTTTCTCTAGTTTCTTTCAAACTGACAATTTCTCAGTATTTACTTGCATGAGCTTGGTATCTTTGAAGACTTTAGGCCAGTCCTTTTGTAGAATGACCCTCAATTTGAGTTTGTCCAATATTTGCTCATGATTAGACCCAGGTTATACATTTTAACTGAAATATCATAAATGCTCTGTTCTTTACATTGCATCCTATTAGGAGATATAGGATGTCTATTTTCCCATTACTGATGGTGTTAAACTTTAATTATTTGATTAGAATGCTGTCTGCTGGGTTTTCCACTGCAAAGTTATTTGTACTCCCCCTTTGTAATTAATAACTATTTTGTAAGGGGATTCATTCCTCACCCCACTCACCTTCCAGTTGATGTTTCTTGCTTGAAGAAAGATTACTATGATGGCTGCTAAATGATTTTCTACATACTATCATTTTTTCCTACTCTTAAAGAAGAGCTTTTTTTTTTTTTTCATTTATTTATTCATTTACCTATTTATTTATATCATTGTAGACTTATGGGTTCCTATTTTATTCAGTTTCAATGTTATAATCAGATTTGACCAGGTGGAGTTCCTTTCAAGCTGGCTTCTATGTTCTTCTGACCTGTCCCCATAATTCTTTGAGCATTTTCTTACTTTCTGGCAAAACAAAGTATTGTTTTTTCCCTGTTCCAGCCCTAGAATCAGCCATTTCTCTAAGGAGTTTTGGTTCACAGCACAGTGATATTTAGAAATTAAGATATGGGAGCTAGATGTACTCATTGCTTTTTGGATGTCACTGCTCCTAGGCTTTTTCAGTGGAAAAAGCTAGGAAATATATTGTTACCTCCAATTCCAATCCAATAATACATGGTTAATTCTAGCTTTTCCTCTTTCTAATCTTGTACTTCCCTTTTCTGACAACCAGGCTCCCATTATACTCAAAATATTTCTCAATCTCCCTGAATCTGCATGCAGCCAATCTTCTGAACTCACCAGGCCAGAGCCCCTTCTACTCCTACTTGTTTGAGCACGTCCACCTGCAGTGCTCAAAGGCTGCCATCACATTTAAATTTAAAACAAAACAAAACAAAACAGCTTTATTTGATCTTGTTTCTCTTTGGACTACAATTTATTCTCTTACACCTCTTATAGCCAAAAATTTAAAAGATTAATACATATGCATGGTTGATCTTTTATGGTTCATCTTTTTTTCCTTAATTACAGAGAAGTTAAGAAACACTATAATGCACTATAATGAATGCAAACAAGAGAGAAGTAAAAACAGAATATGAAAAAGCTTCCTTTTTTCCCATCAAATCCAATAGATAATCCTGTCATACATGTAACATGACTTACATTTTAGTCAACCTGATATATAAAAATTGTATTGTGTTTAAATTTGTGGTTTATTAATTATCAGTGACGTTAAACATCTTTTCATATATTTGTTAGGCACTTAACAAATTCTTTCTGTGACTCTTCTTTCTGTGAAACTTCTTTCTGTGAAATGCTTGTTCATATCCCTTCCCCTGTTTTTACTGGGTTGTCTTTTTCTTAATGATTTGTAGAAGTTCTGTCCATATTATGTATAATCTATTGTTCATCTGTTATTACATAAAAACTTTACACTTTATACAATTAAACTTGCCCCATGCTACAGATTCCTTGCAAACTGATTTTTGTCCTTACACTACTAAACTGCTAAGTTCACCAATGAATTCCTAGTTTGCCTGATAATCTAGTGACCTTTTATCCAGCACTTACTTCAACCAAACTTCAACCTTCCCGAGGTATCCAATACTTGTCTACTACTGTTAACTTATGGGAACATTTTCTCCCAGACTCTCATTGCATTACAGTCTACTGATCAGTCTTCTTACCTTTCTGATTGTTCCTTCTGTTTCTTTTGGTGATTCCCCTTTGACCTCTAACCCTTAAGTTTCTGATTTTAGCCCTTTTCTTTCTGCTTTGGTGACCTCATCCACACCCAGTGCCTCAATGATCAACATCTATGCTAACAATTCCTAAAGTTTTATCATGAATTTACCTCTCTTCCAGTGTCTGGTCCTGTATTTTACCTGCATGGGGGACATAGTCTTTCAGAGATACTACAGGGCATCAAACCAACAACTTCTCTTACTCCCTAAGAGGTGATCAATTACCAGGCCCCACAACTTCACCTCAAACATTTAGTTCCTTTTTTATTTTTCCTTGCTGTTAATCTCTCTCTCTCTCCATTAACCTGTTTGATATCACTGGTCTCAGCCTTCCTCTATGAATGTATCCCTTCTTACACTGTTAAACATTTCTTCAGTATGGCATCTGCTTACTGAAGAAAGCTAAGGTTACCTATACTATCTGGTTCCACCTTATTTTTTATAGCCTCTGTCCCCAAGTTCTCTTCTCCCAGTTATTTCCACTATAAAGGACATGCATAGTTTCTTTCTCTTTGAGCTAAACAGCTTTGCCTAAGGTCTATGAAAAGGACTGTCCCATTTACATGGGATTCCTTTCTCCATTCTTCTAAGTACAGGTAAGGGGGTATCTGATCTGCAGGGAACCAAGCCAAAGGCTGGGCTTAGTTATCCAGATTCCCTCTCAGGAATTAGAAATGACAACTACAGTGACTATTGTCAAGTCATAGGGGGAGCTATAAAACTGAAAGGCTGTGAAAAAGAACAGAGATAGTGGCCAACATGTACACAGTGAGTAAGGAGGAGACCAGTCAAGAATGAGAGGGAGAAAAGTGGTCCAGAAAGGAGCAGAGATACAATGAAAAGGTTCCTGAGAGATGGCAAGAATAACACTGGGTATGGATTTTTCCACTTCTCACTCCTCTATCCTCAGATGCCAAGTATTGTCCACTGTATCCTTGAAGTAACTTTTCTAGAAAAAAGTTTCAGTGTGTTTCTGTTCCTTCTAACTAAAAAAAACCTTCACTAAAATACCTAATTTAATGTGTACTATATGTGAACTACTTGCCATTTCCTATTCTTGTGCACAGTCTCTTTCCATTGGCACAGGTATTCCCATCCTTGAAGATGTTTTCATATGCTTTCTCTTCTATAAAACTTTCCCTGATTCCTCTGATAAGATGTGAACAGTACTTTGCTTGTACTTCTCTTAAGTGATAGTCTTCTTATATTCAACTTATTTTTGTACAGCTTATCTTTTCTAAAGACTCTAAACTCTTCAGAACCTGGAAAGTACTGTTTTCCAAATGAATGGAATTTGAAATTCTTTTCACTGGGCACTTCATTTTAACTGCATGAACAGAGCATGGTATAATGAATGGCTCTGGTTCCCAATGCAGTCTGTCAGAATCACCTAAAGAAGTTTTCATTTTTCTTTGTTTAAACAAATACAGATTTCTGGGCAATTTTTCTTGTGATTCGGACTGAGTAGGTCTGGAATTGGTTGTGGGAATCTGTGCTTTAAAGCTTACCAGGTGGCTCTGATCATTAGTCAGGTAAAGAGGAAGAACAAGAGTTTGGAGCCAGTCTCTTCTGGCTGTGTGACCTTGAACATGGGTGCTCGGTACATGGCAGCCATCATATTTATTTTTAATTCTTTTAGCTTGAGGTTTTAAACTGTGTTGAAATGCAAATCACAATTTAAGTTACACCTTTATGCAAACAAAGTCTGGATCAGTTGTTCTTAACAATGGCTGCATGAGAACCACCTGGGTACTTTAAAGAATGGCAGTGGGAGGGCCCCCAACCCAGAATGGTTAAATCTGAAAGGGGTAAGGAAGAGTTCCGGGCACCTGTATTATGATTTTAAGTTTTACAGGGGATTCTTATGTCTGATGAGAAGTGAGAACCACTGTTCTAGATTTTTTCATAAGAGTAGTTTCAGACAACAGGGAAAAGAGAAAAGAAATGAAGTGTTACCAAGAGGAAGAAAACACAAAAAGGAAACACAGGAAATGCTGAAGAGAAACTTGGGCCTTGTTACAATTCTGTGTTGGACCAGAAGTAACTTAAGTATTCTTCCTCTTAGGATACAATTCCATAGATAGAGGTAGCAGCCTCAAAATGACCATCTTGACAAAAAGCTACATAAAAAGAGCATCTGATAAGAGAATTCAAATTTCCTTCAAAATTACTAGGAACTTCTCCCCCCATGGAGATCCAGATACACACATACTTTATGTAAAATACAATGTTAGGGACCTCTTCTATTATCTTAAAGCCAGTTCCTGTAACTGCATTTCTTTATTTTAAAAACTTATTCTCTTACCTTTCTAATGGTCGCGACACATATTGTAGAAAGATTTAACGGGTCGATAGCTTCCAATTTCATTCCTTCCTTGAACCACTCCCCACTCTGGTCTACTTCTTTTACCTAAAGAATTACATGAAAGCACATCTATGATTATAAATGTTGTCATTTTAATAAGTAAAATATTACCAATTTGAAAAGGTTTACCAGATGAAAATGCCATATGCCTTCTCCTACCTACCTAACATTGCATTACATCTCAAACTTCCATTAGGGGATAGACAGAAAAAAGGCAAACAGACAGAATTTAAGAATACTTATAATAATTAATACTTGTGATACCTATGTATTACAAGGTCTTAATCCTTTTAAGTGAACATGTAATTGTGATTTCCATAATTTTAGGAAAAAACCCACAACCCTCTTTCAAACCTAATTTACAAATGAGGGTTCTTATAAAAACTTCTTACCTTAGCAAATAAATGTGGTGGTGTATCAAAATGTCCATCCTGTTTCTTTGTAATATCTACAAGGAAAAGTTACATACTAATCTGTCAGCATTTGTGAGAAGACCAAAAACCACGTTTCTCTGAAGGTTTCAAACTCACAAAGTATGTAATGCCCTAAAACATGGCAAAAATACATGCCTTCTACATTTATGGGGAATGATATTCGCTAATAGTCTCTCTCTCTTCAGAGTACATGTGCATATTAAATACATGGGTTATTAAATACATTCCACCAATTAGATTGCTGTTAATTTCCTAGTCAGGAAATTAAAGCACATTTTAACGTGTTTACTATCAAGTCTAACCATATTTAATCTAGCTATTTTGATTAAAAGTTGATGGAAAGGGAAAGGCTATCTTTAGATCTTTCAAATGGGCTGGATAAGAACAGTAAGAAAACAATTGCAATTGTGACCAGAAGTACATTATTTTTTAAAAATTAAGAGCAAATAGAAGGAATATATAAGAATAGGATACTAATATTCTGATGTGAGCCTCCAGTAATTAAGTCAGAAGCAGCCCAGACAACTAGAATGCTATTTTTGATCTATTCTATTCTGTAGAGAAAAACACTACAATCCAGCCTCAGTGATATTTTCAATAGGGATTCTTGTGAAATGTGCTTACCAGATCTTTTGAATCGATGGCCTATACTTCGAGACCAACCAATATGATGGATTAATGGGCTGTGCATGTGGCACCAGAAGTCATCTGTTCTATCTTCACTCTCTTCATATACTAGTCTTAATCTTCCTCCTATTACACTTTCCACCACGGCTACTCGTGTTCGACATAAATGCCTCTTGTCAACCACTTCTACTCTCATGCAAGGTTTGAAAGGATACTGCATACTTTCTGAAACCTTGAAACAAAAAGCAGACAAAAACTGTTTGCAATTCATGATAAAGATCTACAAAGAAATTTGGCATTATACTGTTAAAAATACTGAGTACATTCGATTTAACAGAAGTCATCCCACTTGCTAAATTAAAACAGTTTCTTAAGAAACTTCTAAGTGACTCCATTTTTTAGAACTCTCATTTGACACTCTTGTATTTCCTCCAAAAGTCCTTTCTAAGATCCTGTCTTTACCTTCTGAGAGAAATCAGGTGGAAGTGTTTTGGCACCAGTAAGTCGTTTCACTAGAAAGGCTTTCCAGTTTGTATACTTATGTTGAATAGCTAAAACAAAAGAAATAACCAGTCACACTTTAGCAGAAAGTATCATTGCTTCGTAAAGTATTTGTTAAAAAATAGTAACAAATTTCCCTTCAATTCAGAGTATTAAGGTTGTAAAGAAAAGTGACAAAAATGGAAAAAATGAGTATTTCTTTTCAGCAAGTAAGTTACTTGAAACCAAACCACATTATTTTAATTTCTACATTAGAATTAGTATTAAATATATATATTTAGATTACAATGAGGTTCAAAGTAGTTACTTACTTCTAGGAGGGACAAGAGGTTTTCCACTGGCTGCACACCAACCAACTGGATGGATATCAGAACCACATATATTGCACCAAAAGTCCAGACCAGAGTCATTTTCAAATCCTTCATATCTTAAAAGGGCATTATAACCTGAAATTAACAATCAAATCAATTACATAAAAAGGAAACTAAAATAAGTAAAATAGGTTATAGCTTCTGGCAGCAGTTGTCAAACTTCGGTGTGCACTCACCCAGGGCAACTAACAAGGAAATGATGATGAACAACGACCATCCCAAGGAACAGAGAGTCTACAACTGCAAGCAAGATAGTCCCATCCATCTGTCCCATGGGATCTAAGCCCCTCCTCAATTAGAGGTAGAATGGGAATCCTCAGGATTGGGGAATGAATGATGGACTAGAGTAGACTTACTGTATTCTACTATAGACTTGTTGTTATTCTAGCAATGGAAGAACTTTTATCATTGATGTGGAGGCAATGGCTTCTGGAGGTTCTGAGGGGAGGGAGGGGAAAAATAGGTGTAATATGGGGGCATTTTTGGGACATTGGAATTGTCTTGAATGACGCTGCAATGACAGATACAGGCCATTATATATCTTGTCATAACTTACAAAATTGTGCAGGAGAGAGTTTAAACTATAATGTAAAATATAGGGGGCGGATGTGGCTCAAATGGTTGGGCGTCTGTCTGCCATATGGAGGGACCTGGGTTCGCTCTCCGGGACCTCCCGGTAAAATAAAAAATATATATAGAAGGCACATGGGCTGCCAGGCTCTGTGTGCCTGTGAGCTGCCAGGCCCCGGGAGCCGCCAGGCTCTGTGTGCTGGTGAGCCGCGGAGCCGCCATGCAGCAAGATGACGACGTAAAAGGAGAGAGACAAGACGAGAAGCTCCGAAAGTTCCGAAAACCAGGAGCAGAGGTGGCGCAGATGGCAGAACATCTCTCTCCTACATCGGAGGTCTCCAGGATCGAATCCTGGTGAAGACTGGAGGAGGAGGATGAGAAGAGATGAAACAGACACAGAGAATTGCCCAGCGAATGGACACACACACACAAAAAAACAGCAAACTGGGGAAGGGGGTGTTTAAAATGGATCAAGTAAATAAATAAATCTTTGGAAAAAAAAA
>JAQZBX010010158.1:0-25431 GCA_029593785.1 Cabassous unicinctus
TGGGCCTCCCATATGGTAAACGGAGGCTCTATCCACTGAGCCACACCCGCTTCCCCTCACTGCTTTTTATTTTAAAAGGTTGACATTGTACTGTAGAAAGAACAGGGTTTTTGTTTTGTTTTGGTTTTATTTTTTTGTTAAAAAAAAAAAAATCTCTAGTAGATATTTGGGAAAGTTATTTAATTGTTTAATGCCTCAGTTTCATCATGTGCAAATAATAGTACCCATCTCATAAGACTGTTATTTATTCATATTTACTACTGTTATATTTAAATACAATATTTAGTATTTTATATATATACTTATAGAAATATATTTGACATATTTATATATCAAGTCCTTCTAACTGTCCCTGGCCAAGAGTGGATACTCAATAAATGTGGCTGCAATTATCACCATTATTTTTGGCTGCTCAGTCAGTATTTTGTGGACCCAGAGGAAGCATATGGTAGGTTTTTCTTTTTTACTTAATGGAGTATATTAAATGTCTCCTACATATCAGGTACTGAGACTTTTAGAAACCTTTGAGAACTAAATATCTGGGAATGCTTGCTGTGGGCAAACTCAGCCTGACTCATTACCACAATGGTTATCATCAGTGTGAAGACAGATCTTTTGACTTTTAAAACTTTTTATTTTAGCAAACATATATTCGACTTAAAAATTTCCATTTTAACTACTTTCAAGTGTACAATTCAATAGTATTAATTACATTCATAATATCATGCTACCATCACTCATATCCATTACCCCAACAGTTTAACATGAATAGTTTCAATGTTCATAGTATCACCACCTTAACTTTGTGTTTCTCCTGTAGCTCATGGAGCATCTGACCCAATGAGGTAGGAAACTGAGGCCCAGGAAAGGGAAGTGATTGATATAAGGGCATATGGCCAGGAAGGGGCAGAACAAAGATTGAATCGCAGTCTTCAAACTCCAAGTACAGTGATCCTTTCTAGTGTTCCAAATGGACACCAGGAGGAAGGCAGTCACTTCCAAAAGACATCAGGAGACTCAAGGGCACTAAGGTATCTGGGAACCTTGACAGGTCTTCTTCCACACTTAGACACCTTATCTCTGAGTGATGTTGAGAACTTCATGCAAAATCAGGCAAGGGCTATCAGGACAAAGCCAGCTGGCGGAATCAAGCCAAATGTACTCACCTCAACAGACTGAGGAGAAGGAAGGAGAAAGTGAATCACTATGCCGAGGAGCAACCTTCCTTAAGGTCTCCAGTGACCAACACTGGTACAAAAATCAAGGATATTTTCAAAGAAATGTGTTAAGCTGGGGGATAAACCCTTATGACCTACAGCTAGCCCATGACTGACAGACGAGACGAGACAGTTAAAAGATTAAAGGAAATATGGAGTCAGGGAATACAGCAGGATGTCCATGAACGAGGAAGCTCATGGCAACTGCAGTAACAGTGCTGTGGACACAGTATAAAATGGGTTCCAATCTGAAGCTAACAGTAAGGAGTAGGAAATCGTTAAGGAAAAAGAAGCCTTTAAATAATTTCCTTTCCAGTTTCATAGGTAGCAATCAATTGTGCTTCTGGCCCAGGTTTTTAAGAGAAAGTGAAAGATTTATGGCGATTTAGATTATAGAATAATCCTAATGGTGCCCTTAAGAGATGCCTGGGGCTTGAAAAATTTTATGTGCATTTGGGCTGATAAGATGGTTTAACCTGAGAAAAGCAGATCCTACTGTTACCTTGAAGCCTTGTTAAGGGTAACTAACATAAATGAATTATTTCAAAATTCATTTGCTCTGAGACTCAAGGTAATTGTCATTAAATGTGTTATGCCTACTACCTACCCACTCAAATGTGAGTGTGTGGGGAATACCCGCAAGAAGAGAAAAGCTCTGAAACAGGTGGGAATGGTAAAATTTGGTTGTTTTCATCTTTCCTTTTGTTGCCAACTGAATATAATGAGCATTGGCCACAAAATTCTTTCTAAAAACAATAGCTTCTATATCAAGAAAACTGAAAATTCAAACTAATAAAAGATATCAAATTTAAGTCATATATTCATGAACTCATTCAATCGTGGGCCACATGCAGACATAAATAAGATAGAAGCTCTTCAAGGGGTCTCCATACACAGCCCCAGTTTCAATATTCCACATGTAAAACCAGTTTGCTTGATTCTTAATTATGCATAAATCAGGTAGATGTGAAATTGCAAATTGTTTGTCAACTGAGTCATGACTGAGTGATAACTTTATCACATTCACAAGGCTTTTTTTTAGTTCTAAAACTATGAAAACTAATAATGTCATTCTTTGCTATTTATCTATCCCCTAAATATCTATTAAGCATCAGTCTGGGCAAGGAAGAGGGGTGAGCATGAAAGGCCCTGCCCCAGGATGCTTACAAATGGGGGAGATAGAGAAGTAAACTAAAGGCACCCATATCGTGGGATAACTGGGCTGTGGGAGCACAGCAGGAAAGGGCTTTTTAAGGCAGCACTCACAAGACTTGAAGGATGAATAAGCATTAAGCAGAAAGATTCAACTACGATGAGAGGGTCAAATCATGTTCTGTCAAGTGGAGACTATTTTACCATTCATTCATCATTCTTACTATTTGTGTGGTATTGTGTTGGGTACTGGGAATACAATGGCAACAAAAAAAGACAGGGTCAATGCCTTCATATAACTTGGAGTGAGCCAGGCAAACATAAATTTAAAAAAAAATAGCCCAAGAAATATATCACAATAAGCTGTGCTAAGTGCTGTCAAAAACTAGGTCTATGAGAGAGTCATAGGTGGTCCTTTTCTAGTTGGGGAGTCGAGAAAGGGATTATAATTTGAGACCCAAAGATTGAGTAAGAGTCAGCCAGGAAACCAGCGAGGGCCCTGATAGCAGGTGGTAGCTTGGTGTCCACTCCCTGGAACTGAAAGACAGACAGGGAGAGAGCCTAGAGGAGCAAGAGTTGAGCCAGAAGACCAGTTAGGAGTCTACAGGGTGGTTCAGGGAGGAGAGAGGGTGGATATGACATATTGCAAATGCTAAGGAGAGAGAAGAGTTGAGATGTATTTTGGGAGTACAATCAACTGGACATATTGGATCTCAAATCCAATGATGTAGATGTTTGCCTCATTTGCCAAGAATAAGACATCACAGGGTTGACTGAGTATTCTGGGCATTGTTCTGTGGTACGAGCCAGGGATGTCTTCAGTGGGTCTATCTCTCTCCCAAGCCACCTGACATCTTTGTGTAATGACATGCAATACAGGATCTATATTTGGGCTCAGTTTCACTTGCTTCTGAACATCCCTACAGCAAATCATTAATGTATTTTGCCTACCATTTAGGTAGATAAGGAAGAAGTAATTTTCAACAAAGCAAGCTCATATAGCTAGACTAAACCTTAGCGATCCATTCCAGTGGTTCTTCACATTTTGGGGAAGGAAGGGCTCCTCTATCCAGAACATCATATGCTTTCATGTACAAGTTTTGATGGGAGGGATCACAGACTGCTTGAAATTTACACATGGCTAGATGTCAGCTTTGGGGACCCACTGATCTGGAACAATCTTTCCATTTTTCATTTGGAAAAACCAAGGAGCAGATGTTTTGTAACTTAGTAGGAGAGAGAAAACCAAAAGTGATGTCTCTTGACTCTTTATATTTTTAACCTGTTGCATGTGACAGAAACTCACCCATCAGCCAAGATACCCTATCCAGTGAGACTCAGATGTAGCTGACCCAAACCCACCCCATGTTGTGGGGAGGCCTGTGGCTCTGCTGGTGGCTGCTGGAATTCTGTGGAAGGATGGTGTTTATAGGTCTCCAGCCACTCTTGGCTCTGAGCTCCTGCTATATTCTTTCTGTTTGCGGTCCTCCCGCCCGCCCCCCGCCCCCCCCCCCACAATGAACACCCCTTCACTACCTTCCTAAGAGAGTGGAGAAGCAGAAAAACAGAACTTTCCCACAGTATCCCCCAAACCATTCCTCTGAGGCCTTTGAGAAAATGTAGTGGACTTTCAGTAAGATGTAGGGGTTTACATGGTAGCAGAACAAACAACACAACATTAAATAAGAGCCACCCCTGCCCTTGAAAAGTCATTTGTCCATTGGGGGTCAGGCCCCCTGTCTACTTGCTAAGCCTGCTGTTTCCTCTCTTCTCTCAGGAGGCAAACTTGCTTTCTCATTTGTTCCACTTTCTCTCATCCCAGACCCTGTCCTGGGGCTTCTCTTTTACATCCTAAAGGACCCCAATCTTTTTCTAAGCCAAAACAATTCTCCATGAGGAATGTTGGTGTTAGCTTTGAACACGGACTGATTTGGAGGTGGATGTTTGGGGGTGGTGAGGGGGTGGAGGGAAGAGGTCAAATATACTCATCTTATCCTCAAAAGAAAAACAATTTCATGTTGATTACTGGGGGAAGCAAAAGGAGAGTAATGTCACTGCTTCCCTCCATGTCCCCATCCAAAAGCAGTCTGTGTGCAGAGGTTCAGACCAGAGGCAACCTTTCAGAGAGATTCAAACTCTTAATGCCAGGTTACTGTGGCGTGCTCTCCAAAGGGCTTGAGCCCTTGAGCTACCCATTGCTGCTGCACGGTGCAATGCAGGTGTCCCATGTTACTAAACTTCCTCCAAACCGAGGCCCTATTACCCTGGGTGGCCTGCCTTCAGGACACCGTGACTTGTCCAACTGGGTATTTGCAGTTTATTAACCCACTGTTTGACTATCCATCCATGGTAGGCCAGATCTACCATTTAAAGTCATTAAAAATGCCCCTGAGGAGTTTGATTCAGGACCCTCCATTTCCTTCAGGAGACAACCTATTCTCTGCATATGTCAGGAATAACATATTTTGGGGTTTGACATAATGACAGCAGTTGGCACAACATAAATTATAGGATGTGTTTACAGTGTTTGCTATGATAACACCATCAAAATCCTTTTTTTGATGTATAACACATTCAAAAGGCAAATTCTAAGATATTTAAAGGCTTATCTAATAGAATGGTTATGACTCAGGATTTAAACCCAGGAATGCTGTGGTTGCTTTTACAAGTGGATGAGCTGAGTGTTCCTTCTGTTATTTAATGTAGCACAGAGAACTCTCCATGTAATGATACATGTTCCAAAATATAAAATTTCCGATCATGGGTTTGCCACGTCTATGGAGACGGTAATTCAGAACAAGCCATGTTCACATGTCTTTATACTTCCCCATCATCTCAAAGCTTGCACTGTGGGTTTTTCTTAAGTTCAGTAGAAGCAGTATTACTCAGGCTTGTGGGAACGGGAATGACATTTCTAATGTCACATCAGTCTGTTAAAGACTCGCACCTCTATAAAGCAGCCCGCTGGGCTCACCGCTCACCAGAGCGTGAAGGTACGTGTGGAAGACCCACCAGCATGCAGCACTGGGGCTCAGAGCACAGGCCTCCCACCCAGGCAAGGCCACCTTGGGTTGAATCCCATTTGTGCCACTAATTATCTGACATCCTTGGGCAAGTTCCTCGACCCCTCTTAGCCTAGACTTCCTCATCTGGAAAACGGAAATAAAAGGACTTTTCTCATAGGGATGCAAGAGCTCTTAGCCCAGGCCTGGAGTGTACATGGCTGCATAATGGTGGCTCTCAGCATCCCAGACAGCCTTACTGTGCTGCTTGCATGAGAACTGCTACTACCGCGAAGGACACTTCCCAAGATCACTAGGAGTTTTCCCAGCTCAGTCTTTCTTCCCAAGCTTCTTAGGTCATACCAGCCGGCCATGTCACAAGATCCGAAGCATGGCACGTTCTGGCATTGTAATTATTTCTTAGTCTAAATATTTCTAAATGATGCAGCCATGAAGGCTTATGGACAATGAGGAGTAATGGCACCATTTTCTTTTTAATTCTCAAGCAAGATATGGAGCTTCTAGGTAGGACAAGCTGAATACACACCTCAGAACAGTGACCCTTACAGCAAACAGTGAAAGTGACTGGGGAGGCCTTTCAGCTAAAGAGGAAAAATACCTGCATGGCCCAATATTTTTCCCTTTTCTTTTGGAGAGTGCCAGAATTTTACAAGCCCCAACACCACACCACCACCACTACTGGAAAAAATAAAAAGAAAGAAAGGCAGAATTCATTCCATGGGACTCTACGGATGGGACAAAGAGCAGCAATTTTATTCTGAATTTCTAGATAATAATAATTAACATTTATGGAGCACCCACTATGCCCCTGGCGTGGTGCTAAGCAAAAATGATCTCTTCTAACCTTCACAACTCTATGAGATTAGCATCATTATTATTCCCATTTCACAAATAAGAAAACTTTGATAGTATATAATAAAGCACACTGTTATATGGTATGTAATTTACTGTAGAATGCTTCAGCATAGATGGTGAGATAGAAATATGCAAGTTAAATTTATCTATATCTCAAAGGTGTCAGTTGTCCTAATCAGGAATATGCATTCAGATACCATTTAATCAAAAGGCTATATGTGTTACAACCATTTGTCTCCGAGCAACACCAGAGGCTTTGTCAATTTCCATAGTGCACGTTGAACATTAATTTTATTGGGAAAATTGGCAGGTTTCACTCTCTGAGGATGGGTTCGGTGTGATGCAGAGGCTCTGTGTGTCTGCATGAAGCTCAGCGGCCTCCGACTTTAGGAATAGTGCTGCAGGCTTGAATTTTCAACAGTCCTGCCTTCAGCTGCTAACTCAGGCTTCTCGGTCATCTGCCTCCAAGGAGAAGGTTAACTGAATTCTGCAATAATGTGGCATTTGCTCTAATACAAGGTGTCATGAGAACACCTATAAAGGATAGAGAGCTAAGACTTCCTTAAGCTTTCAAAAAAGTTGGGTTTGTGCATTCTTGCCAACAAGTGTTTGCACAGAAGGCAGAATTAGAGACTTGTTTTCCCCATAACCTACATTATGGTTTGAATTGTGTCCTCCCCCCCACCACGGCCGCCAAGTACTAAGCCCTGGTTAGTCCTGTGCATGTGACCTTCTATGGAAACAGGGTCTTTGAACATGTGATTAGTTAAAAAGAGGCCCAACTGGATTAGGGTCAGTCCTGGCTAATATGACTGTTGTCTTCCTAAGAAGGGGAGAAGACACAGAGAGACAGCCAGGAGGAGGCCACGTGAAGACGGAGCAGGGAGCCACGCACAGGTAAGCCACGGAACGCCGGCACACACCAGAAGCTAGAAGAGGCAAGGGACGATTGTCCCCTGTGGGTTTCAGAGGGAGAATGGCTCTGACGACACCTTGATTTCAGACTTCTCGCCTCCAGAACTGTAAGACAAGAAATGTCTTCTGTTTCAAGCCACTTTGTTTGAGGCACTTTGTTCCAGCAGCCCTAGAAAACTAAGACAGTTTGGTAATAGGATTGTGGGGGAGAGTACACAGCCTCATTTCACAGGCTACAAAAACAATGTAATAGGTAGAAATCACCTACTTGGCTTGAATTGTTCATGGCAGGGACTTAAACTGTGTTTCCTAAAAATGAAAACTCGGACCACCTCGTCCATCACCAGTGCCCAGCAGAGCAACGGGCCCATAGCTTAGTGGGCATCTGGTCAGTGACGGAGGTTACACTACTTCTGGTTCCACAATTGTCCCTAGAACATGGTGGCCAAAGAGCAGACCCCCCCGTTTGCCAACCGTCTATAAACAGAGAAGGGGCCCTCCACCTGGAGGAGAGGGTCATAAAGACCATACACTCTGAGTGCTCATAGTTCAGCCCATAATTACAGGAACTACAAGTTTCTATAACTCCTATCATCATGAGAGAAGTGGGAAATTGACAAATTTGATCTATATTCCACGAAGTCTGGGGAAGCAAACATCCTACAAAAATGTATGGTTCTGCCAATATAGCAAAGGGCCGCCGTGAACATACATATTGTGACCAAGATGCAGTCCTCAATGCATTTCTGCATTCCCAGCCATAATTTTTCTTTTCCAAGTTTGCTCTTGTTTGCATTCAGTTGTACTTGTTTGACTAAATCTGTTCTTAATAATATTAATAGTTAAAATTAAGGTTATTTTAACCTTTAAATAAGTAATGTTTAACAAAACCACATCACTTTCTAAGTAAAATGAGCCACACATTTTAATAATAAAAATAAAGAGAATCAGTAATCTCCTTTTGAAATAAGAGCCTTTTCAACACAATATAGTTTTGTTACATAGGTATTGTCATGCAGTGATTGATATTTTTTAACTTGAGAATTCCATGCTTTTACATAACAGAAAGCTAAATAAGAAGCAGATTGTCAAGAGCTATGATGGCAAACAGCTGCCAAAATCCCTGATTTTCCCCCCTCCTTCCTTTAGTGCTCTGTTGCAAAAGTTTTATTCAAATGCTAATTCATTAAGGATCTCTTAGCTTTTCTTCAGGAAACATACTACCATTCTATCATGATATCAGACTTTCTGGGAATTTTCCTTTCCAGTCTGGCCTGAGTAATTAATTTGGCCTGTATAAGGACAGTAATTAGAAGCAGATATCATTTATATTTTGATGGAGAACTGAGTGCTAATGCTAACAAAGTTCCATGAACCTGGATATTTTTCCCAGCCGCTCCCAATATCAAATTTCTTTGGAGTCCACCTAAATTACGATGATGTCCTACCAAAAAAATTTCACATTCCACACTTTATCCATAAACCATATCTTAGCAAGAAAACCACTGTTAGGAACTTTTCCATCAGGCCCAAGTAATATAGTGTAAACAATGTGCCTTAAGCAATCAAACCATTTCCCAACAACACGCATAGAAAGATGTTACAGAAAGGGAATCTGGTTCACCCACAAATGTTCCCTCTTCTTCTATCTAAAATCAGTGACTGCCACTGAAGAGATGAACTGGCATTGATAAAAACCAGTTGGTTCAGACCTGGACTTGACCATTCAACAATGTTTTAAGACAAATATGACAATTACATTTCAGGGAACATATTTTAAATGCCTATCTTGTACCCACTGTCCACTTTGTGGCCAGTATTTTTAATTATTTCTTCTCTTTAGCTCTTAGTGTCCTTTGGTAAAGAGCGAAAAAGAGACTGGTGGTGAGTAAGACCAAGCCATTTAGCCTTTTTGAGCTTATATTGAGTAACTGAATATCTGCTACGTGCTAGGCACTGTAAGTGGCCATAGGTATACAGTATGGACTTTGCTCCCGTCCCTACATTATTGTTAGATAGGCAGATAAAAAATACAACAGAAAAAAAATCAAAGCAATAAATTAAAATAATTATAAATGAACACTATTTCTATGAAAGAAACTAATAGGGAGGGATCTGAGATGGAAAGTAATTGGGCAAGTGAGGGGTGCCTTTTAGCCGAGACATGGAGAATGGGAAAGAGCCTTTGCCCCAGTAAAGGAGGAGAGAGGGAGGGCAGTCTTTCCAGCTTAGAAGGAGAAACGTGTTCAAAAGCCTGGGGGAAGGAGAACATTTGGGGTGTTTTTTAGCAATTAAAAGGCAACAGCGTGGCTGAATGTTCTGAATGTGAGGGAGAGTGGTCGGCAATGGTGGGGCTCTGTTGGCCATGCTAAGATATTCGGAAGCAACGTACATCAAAATGCACTGAAAGGGGAAGTGATTGTGACTCAAGCTGTTGGGCACCCACCTACCACATGGGAGGTCCCGGGTTCAGTTCCTGGTGCCTCCTAAAGAAGACGAGCAAGACTGCAAGCTGATGGGAGGGGCTAGTGCAGAGAGCTGACGCAACTGAGGAGACACGATGATGAGACACAAGGAGAGACACAACAAGCAGGGAGTGGATGTGGCTCAAACTGTTGGGCGCCAGCCTACCACATGGGAGGTCCTGGGTTCGGTTCCTGGTGCCTCCTAAAAAGACGACGATGAAACACAGAAAGCAGAGAATGACTGCAAACAATGGGGGTGGGGGTAGAAATAAATAAATAAATCTTTTTTAAAAAATGCACTAAAAGCCAGGAAATGCAAGACAAACACAAGGGATTATTTTTGAGTATTCCCTGAACATACCCAGCAACTAGAGATGATTCTGACAATGCCGAAACCTTTTTTTTTTTTTTATTCCCTTGTATTTTAACAGTGGGCATGTTTGGTGGCATGGAATTGTATAGGGCAAAGGCACCATCAATTTTATCTTAACATAGCTGTTATTAAACCACCTTTGTCAATCAGAATGCCATTGTCTTAGCTCCCCGAAGCATGGGCACATGACCTCAGAACTCTTTGATATATGTGGCCAGTGCTTCATTGGGTTGGTCGTGTTGGGCATCTGAGAGAGGCGGCCAATCACACTGGGAAGATGAATCTGCTGATCATATATATAACACAACTGGCCTTGAGCTGTATGCAACATGTCCAATGAAATGCTTGAGACGGTGGCTTCTTACCTGACAACTATGAAACATAAATATTTGAAGATGCTTTCCAACCTTCAGAGCTCTGATTCTATGATATTCATTCATCTGAGTATTTCTTGGGAACCTAGTAGGTGCCTGATTCTGTATGGAGGACAGCAGAGCGAACCAAGCACTATTCCTTCCTTAAGGGTTTTATAGTTTAGTGGGATAATAAATAAAATCAGCATTTTTTGATATAGTATGAGAAGTTCTAGAATGGTGCTAAATGTTTTGGACACACGTCATGAAGGCCCTACTCTAATCAGGGGTGGATCCCAGGGGGTTTGGGAAGTCTTCCCTGAGGCAATGATGAAACTGAGAGCAAAGGATAGGCCCAGAGGTAGCCAATAGGGTTGGAGAAAGAGGCTGCTTCCTGCAGAAAGAACATGTGCAGTGGCCTAGGAATGAGAAAACATCGGGGTTACTTGTTGAGATTGTAAAGTTTTGAATAGAGTAAGGCTTAATGGTAGCATGGAATGGGGACAGGCCATATTGAAAGGGAGGACAGAAATAAACTGAGTCAGGTTATCAAGTGCTTCAAATGCTTAGAAATTAGGCTCTCCTGGAGGGCTTTGAGCCAGTGTATCTGCACTTTAGATACACTAATATATTACAGCTAAACGATTTGCAAGTATCTTTTCGAAATGGGCCTTCAAACATTTTTTCAGAGATAGACAGAAAAAGCTGGCAACTTTGGTCTCTTGCTGGCCTTGCCCTTGTATGGTGTGAGGGGGTCCTGTCTACCGGTCACTTACATTGGAACACCATAGGGGGGAGCAATGGATGAGCACACAGTGCAGTCAAACCCTGTCTTTCTCAAGGGAAGGATCCTTCACATGGAAACAAATGCTCCTTAACAGGGGGCCAAATGAGAGAGAAACAGGCTGTGGGATGAACACCCCGCACTTGCTTTCTCTAGGCCCTAGGGCCACCTTTGATTTGATCACTTTAGAGGAGAAATCAATTATAAGAGTGTTTAATAGTTGTTTCCGTCAACCAGAAAAAATGTTGATGCTCCAGGTTTTTATTAAACCTAATGGAAATTGATTTGAAAACATGTGCCTTTTGCCTGAGTAAACTACTGCCTTTGCTTTTGCTTTCTTTGTTCAGAACAATAGAGAATTTCCCCCCAGGAAATGGCACTGAGCATCACTGAGCATCACGCTTAGTCTGGACACCTGACAGGATCCACAGCAGAATAAGGTTGGAAGGAGCCCCAAATTGCCTTATCACTCACAAGCAGGTATGAAAGGCCATGGAAGAATAATCTTTTAATAGGAAGAGGAGGCAAAAGAATGGTCTTCTGCCATTTTTAAGCAGAAGCAGTTTAAGAGCCGGAGTCAGCTGGAATATTCTTATCTATGATATTTTTTGAGTAGTGGCCTCACAGACAATATATTTATATTTGGCACAGCAGTCCTTATGGAATAAGAGTAAAAGAATCAAATCTTTCACATGGAGAAAAGCCTGTATACAGCAAGAGAAAATAAACTGGCAGCTGAAGGCAAACCACAGGCTGATTCTCTGGGATTGTTTTAATTGCTCTTCATGCTGGTAACAAGAGGAATGTGCTCAATTTAGTGTGAACCGTGTCAAAGCATGGGAATGAGCTCTGAGAACCCAAATTGCCCAAATAGCTGGGCAGTGAAGGGGGAAAACGCAATAAAGATTTGGTTGTGGTGGACAAAATACCTCACTCAGCTCTCAGAAGGCACAAGGGAGTGCATCCTACCACCCACACAGCAGGAACGGTGTAAGGAGAAAGGGCAGGATTGAGGAAAGATGAAGCAGGGAGAAGAGTAGAATGGGGTACTTGAGCACTGGGGCTAAAGGGAGACCAGGAGCCTGGGCCTCAGAGAAGAGGGAAGAAGACATGCTCCCAAGAATTAGGAGTAGAATCCAGCCACGGATGCAACTGGTGGAAAACTTAGAGAGGAAAGCAGAGGTCTAGATCTGCCAACTCTTTCAGTCTTCATTTCCTCCTACCCATAGCCCCTTCTTACAGATTCTGCTACCACAGCCTTGGCTACTCTATCACATGACCCTTCCCCAACTAGAGCTGATTGGAAAAGGGTTAAACATCTCACCTCAATGGAACTATGGGCTCAGGTGAGTTATGTAACTCACTAAGGAGTGCAAACCAAGATACACAAACCCTGAGTCCATTTCTGTTGGCTGTTTGAACTGGTACATTATGTAAATCCAGGACTTGGAAGAGACCATGTTTCACCATGAAAGGCAGGAGCTGAGAGAACTGGTATGCAGAGAAAGTAAAAAAACCCAGTAAACATTCAAGTAAGAAAGCACAGACAAAGGCTATGTGGCCCCATCAAGGAAGAATGAGAGAGTGCTTGTTGATTCTTGATAGTCTTTGACTCCCTTGATGGTTCTTGTCCCTGCTGAGGCTGCCCCTGTATCCATCCCATAAATTTCCCCCACTCTAGAACTAATGTTTTCTGAGAGGTAATACAAGTTTGCTGAGCTAACTTTCAATTATCTGCAGTAATGAAGAAGAAATACAGCAGAGATATCATAAAATACTAATATTACAATTATAATAAAATTCTAATTTGGTTTTCTGTTCAGCCATAGATGCAACCTAATCCCCATAACCACCTTTCCTAAATGAACTCAACACAGTACTTTGTTGTAAACTTTGAGGCACAGAAGACAATCCAAGCGAGAATTCCATAGTGCCATTCTCTGAGGTTGACACCAGGATTACTTAGAGCACTACATAAGCTCTGAAGCACAAGGAAAAGCTTTAAAAAGTGCTTCAGATTCTCCCTAGGCATTGAAGAGGTGGCCAAGCACCAGGGGCTGCATGCCCCGCCACCCAATGTCCAGCAGAGGAGCTCTGCCTCTATATATTTTATACAAGGGTCCATGGAAAGCATTTGCCTGAAGAGTTCCATTTCTTAAAAATGCAGCACTGTAATGAATATCATAATGGCGTGGTGCATGCTGTTTGGTATGGGTTAGTTTTGGGTTCTAAAGACAAGCTCTGTGCAGGACTTTGTTACTTCTCAATCTTCCCTGTATCACTTTCCTTTGGGACTCATTTCTTCCCCAGTCTTTGAGATTCAGGCCGTCAATCAGTAGCTCCTTCTAACCTTTCTGTGTGAGACTGTGATGCAAACAGACCAATCATTGGCTCCATTGGTCTGGAAGAGAAAGGGAGGAATCAGGGCCCCGTGGATGGGGAGACCATCTATGCCACCATGTAGAGAGGGTGCCTGGGAATTAAGCCAGTAAGATTCAAGAGACAAGTTGAAATAACATTGGATTGACCCCAGAATCTAGTCATGCCTCAAGACAGAGTTATATAGACATCTTGGCCTTTGCTACTTTGAGTAGCCTTCTATTACTTGTAAATGAAGAGTGCTGAAGAATCTATCATGTTATTAAACTATTCAAGTTTAATTTTTTAAATCCATTTCTATATGGTAGAGATTAGAGGCTGTCCTTCTATTATAGGCAGTTGTAAATTATTAAACCATAACAACAGAAACAAGAAAGATACACCTAAAATTCAAAAGTCCTTTTCATTTTTGCTCCATTTTTTATAATTTTATAACACCAACTCAAAAAAAAAAAAAAAAAAAAAAAAAAAAAAAGGCTGAGCTCAGGGAGGGAAAAAAACACAATTTAATAGATAAATCTGGAATCAAGTGGAAGGAGAAAATATTTGGATGAATATAAATGCTCCCAAAAATCAGGAATGCACTCATATTTTTAACATCACCATCTCCTAGCAAAATAATAATTATAATAATAAGCTGTTTCAATGGAAATAAAGTACTGTAATATTTATAGTCCGTGCCAGAGTTATAATGACTGCAGGGCCAGAAGTGAAGTGTCACAGCATGCTCCACATGTTTTTAACACGGTTTCTAAAGGCTCTGGAGGCTATTAAATTTAATGAACCCATCTGCTATGAAATAGAGGTCCCAACATAATCAGTTTCCTTCATGCCATGTAATGCAGATGGTATTCTCTGTTCCACAACCCAGCAGGAAGGTTTATGTTTCTCTTTACGTGTGTCTTTTTGTTTTGAGGATTTGAACTTCTTTGATATGGAGCAGTGTCTTGGGATAATACTGTAAATTCAGTTTCCAAGCACCAACATATTCCTTACAACGGCATCAACCCCCTGAATAATTGCTTCTAGGCAGCAAGATGTTGTACCTTAAAGCAATCACCCAAACGACTCCTAATGGCCTAGGTGCCATTCCTAGATGGGAAATGAAACGATTGTGCAATTTATCAGATGCAAAGCATTTTCTCTAAGTTGGGCTTGGTGGGGGGGCAAGGAGGAGGGATACACGTCCAATTTGCAAGTGCAACTAAATGGGTTTGAAAGTTCCTACAAATTGCCTACTGAATTGCATTACCAGTGAAGGGGAGGGGCAGGAGGGCTTGGTAATGAATTCTCATTATTTTAAATGGTCACATTCCCACTGTTTCTAAAAGAGTTCTTTGCCTCCCTCCTGTTTGTCACCCTGGTCTGCGCAAACTCCCCTGGAGGGGTTGATAAGGGATGCTGCTGCTGCTTCTCCCTGCACAGCAAGTAGGGTAGCATTCCCAAGCTGATTAAGACCCAACTGCAAAGCCCAAGTCATTTGCTTACAAAATGGAACAAATTCCACTGTTAATGATTTTTTGCTCTGTACCTAAGAGATAATGACTGTGCATGACTTCTATTCAGATGAGAAGCCTATGAATTTCAGAATTCTGGTGTTTGCTGTTGTGTCAAGTAATACATGAGATCTTATTAGATTAAACATAATTAATGTTGTTAACATTAATTCATTTATTTGGGCTTCACCAAGAAAGAAAATTGAATAGAACAGCCAAGCAGGAAACAGAATATTTAATCAGACTGGTTGCAGCAGGCAGGGAAGATGGGACCTTGAAAGGAAAGTTATGTTAGTCTAGATTCTAGAATCAGTTTTGGTTAAACACAGGCCTTGCCTCTCATGTGCAAGGATCCAAACTCAGCCTCTGTTCACAGTTAAACTTCTATCTTGAGTTTGTCCAGACCCAGAACTGTGTGAATCAATATGTAATTAATAAAAAGGGAAAGCACCATGCTCACATGTCATTTGAAGCTATTCATTTAAGTATTAAATCAATTCTATAATTAAATTTGTTGCTGCTGGGTTTTCAGCCACAATGAATCATGAGTCAAGAAAACATAGGAATTCTTTTTGCCTTAACTACCCAGATAATTCAGAAGAAAGAAGACTTTTAAGACCATATTAAGCAAACTTGT
Source organism: Cabassous unicinctus (assembly GCA_029593785.1). Taxonomy (NCBI): domain Eukaryota; kingdom Metazoa; phylum Chordata; class Mammalia; order Cingulata; family Chlamyphoridae; genus Cabassous; species Cabassous unicinctus. The sequence continues at coordinate 15,650 of JAQZBX010010158.1, forward strand.
CGGACCAAGTGTCCAAATTTACTAGATAATCAACAAACATCTGATTCATTGGTATTTGGTAGAAATAGTATAAATCAGCAAGGTCACAGGTCTTCTGATTCCTAAAGTCACTTTCAGACTACAGAGAGAACAGACTCCTCCAGACATCAGTGGTGGGTAGAAATGTTCTGATAAAGAATGGACATGGCTGCCCTAAGCCTTTCTCTTGATGGACAGTTTGCAAGAGTGGGTGGTAGTCTTATTTTCTTCTGGCATTATCTTTCCCTCTCAGACCATAGCACATGGGCAGAGGCTGTGGGCGTTAGGCAGGATTCTAAGATGGGCCCCAAGATTCCTGCCCCCAGGGGTACTACATAACTTTAAAATCCCTTCCACTGAGTACAAATATGATTGGATTTCACTTCCTTGATCAGGTTACTAATCAGTTGATTTTGAGCTAATCAAAAGTGAATTATCCTGGGTGGGCCTAACCTAAGCAGAGAAGCCTTTAAAAGGAGGCAAAGTATCAGAGGGACACTCCTGCTGGCCTCAAAGAAAGCAAACAGCACTATTGTGAACTGCCTCTAGGGGCCGTGTGGCTAGTACCTGCCGGGATCCCCAGAAAATGGCTAGCAAGGAAACAGAAACCTCCGTCCTACAACCACGAGGAATTGGATTCTTCCAACAACCTGAATGAGCTGGGAAGAGGACCCTGAGAATCCGACAAGACTGCGGTACAGCATATGCCTTAATTGCAGCCTTGGGAGACCCTGAGCAGAGGCTCCAGCTAGCTTGGGCCCAGACTGCTGACCCATGGGCCTCTAAGAAGATACATTTGTGTGACTTTAAGCTGCTAAGCTTGTGGCAACTTCTTGTGCCATGATCGAAAACTAATACAGCTGTCACAGTGTTGCTTACCCACAACACAAGAGTTTGTATTTCTAGCTGGGAATCACAAATCAAGATAAATTAGTCTACAGGAAGGAAAGGAGTGAGGGAGGGATTTCCTGAGGTTGGGAAATGACAATGACAATAGCTGTTTATCAAGAGCTCGCCGTACACAGACACCCTATGAACACTGTCTTCATTAATCCTTATAGTCAACCAGAAGGCAAGTTGTGTTCCCGTTTTGAAAATGAGAGCAACAAAACTCAAAGTGGCTATGTAACTCGCTTAAGGGCATATAGTTTGGAAGAGACATGGAATTCAAATCCAGGCCTTTCTCTAAACTCTTAACTCAATGCCTCAGTTAAAAAACCAAGGTAGATTATAAGTATATGTAAATATAAAAAAAAACCCAAAAATTCCAGTACTACCAAGCCAACCAAGACATCAGGTTATTAAAACAGAGTCCCAGTCCCAACACCCAGTGCCCCTGAGCCTGGCCTCTGTCACTGCAAGCTTGGTTACGTTCGGGCAGTGCTGGGGGTGAGGGAGTGTCAGGAAAGTCATAAGCTCACAAATGCTCATCCACCCGTCGTCATCTGAGTGGTTCTAAAGTTGGAAGGCTCATCTCAGAATTTAGACTCTGTAGAGGAATTCAGCAAATGATTCTGATTTTTTAATTAAGTTAATTTCATGCACTTTGCTCATTTAAAATTTTTGAGATGACATTAAGGACATAAAATTAACCATTTTAAAGTGAACATTTTAGTGTCATTTGGTAGATTCACACAGTGTTGTGCAATTACCCTCTCTATCTAGTTCCAAAACAAATCCCATCACTCCAAAATAAAACCCTGGACTCATTAAGCAGTTTCTCCCCACTCCCCACTCCGCGAATCTGATTTTGACCCTGTATAAATGACAGGGGGCTTGTGCCCTTGCGCTGGCAGAATCCAGGCCCAGATGAAGAGTTTGAAGAGATCGTTGCTTCCTGGCCAGAGAGCACCTGTAGGAGCAGCAGCTGCCTTCTCCTTATCTATCAGGTCTAGGGAAGATGAAAAGAGAATCCCTAAAAGTCCTCACCCATCCCAAAGGATTCTCAACACCGCCAAGATGAGAACAACTCCCAGAAAATTCTACTACGGGATTTATTTACCAAGGCTATTTGCAAAGACACACAAAAAAGGAAGCTTGGAAAGCACAGAGGCAATATTGAGCGATCATTTCTGGGATAACCATACTCTACTTTTTTAGTTCTATGTACCTCAAAGGGTCCTTGAAGAGCTCCATTATCTTGGCATGCAAATTTTACTCAATAGTGAGGCACCAAGAACATTATTATATTTATGGATAAGTGAAAATGATCATGGCAAAGAATGCAAACTTCACATAAATGTTTAATATAAAGCACAAGAATCCAAAGACATTTCCTCTGTAACTACATGCCCAGAGCTGCCTCCAGAATCATTGACCTTACCTCTGTTGTCAGGAGTTCTTCAGTGGAAAAGCTTGAGTAGCAATGGATTCCCTCTTTCTTAATCTGCGTGCACACACACACATATGCATGTATGTCTGTAACTAATTAGTAAATCTAAAGCAATAATTCATTTAATTGATTAAAATTATCTAAAGAAAGGCATTAACTTAATACTAAGCTTTATCTTCTTCCTTATCATTGGCTACATAAGTGTGATATGTACTTCTTCAGAAGCACCAAATGACCATCTGGCCTCTCAATGGTGATGCTATTTTGCTAATTTTTCTCAACCCTGCGAGATGTTGTCCAGTTTATATCACTGTATAGAGACCTTTTTTTCTCCCACAACAAATAAAAAATCATGGGGAACACTTTGAGACCATGAACATATCCTCTTCCTCATCAAAATATCCCCCCAGATTTAACATCTGTTGGTGACTCTTGCCTAAACATTCTGTACGAAAATGGTGATTTTCCAACTCTACTCCCTCCACATTTAAAAGTCAGCATTCTATTGTACATTGCACTCCATTCTCACCCATGTAGTTACCAATTTATATAGTTCATTTGAGATTTGTATTTCTATTTAATATCAGTAAAGACTTGTAGATTTGTTTCGTTCAACAGGTTATAATCCATTACAGTCGTTTTTTATTTTGCTGCTCAAATTGTTCCAGATTTGGATAACGGGGACCCCTTTATACCGATGCCTGTGTCCTTTTAACATGACTCCATTACTGTTTTGAGCCCTCCCTTATTTCCTGGCACAAATCATCCCAGGCTTTCTTTTTGGACCTTCCCTGCCACAGTCCTGGAGTTAGCACTTTCTCTAAGGAATCCTGGTTCCTTTGGGTAAGGAGTGGTTTTTAGAAGCCAGTATCTGGGCACTAGATGTGCTCATAGCTACCGGGGTGTCATTGCTTAGCCCTTTCAATGGACAGAAATGGGATTTCATTCTGATACAGTCACTCTCAGTCCAATCCACAGGTGTCTGCCTTGTCTTCCTTCATTTACATATCTTCTCAATCCTACAATATTCACAAAATAGATTCAGAATTGCTATTCTCATATTACTACAAATAGAATTTAAACAAAAGGGCTTTAAAATTTATTTGCATTTCTTTCATTCCCCTTAGATTGAGGGCATATAGCCAAATTATTGTGTTCAAAACAAAGTTGTAACAATGTTGTGTGTTAGTCCTATATTCAAAAGGCTAGCCATCCTGCCCTCCACTTCTAGATAATCCACCCCCCCTCCTTTTCTGGATATTTGAAATACAGTTGGATTCATTTGGTTCTGCTTACATTCAATTTTTGTTTTGTTCCCCATCCTTGTTGATTTAATTTTTAAATACATAGAACATTACCATGCTTCCAAAAGGCAAAATTATACAAAAAATAGAAATGTGTTGCTCCCTCCCCATCCTTTCCACTTGACGTATATTGAAATGATATTAATGATCTTGAGTCCAAAAATCATCTTAATCAAGTAGAATACAATCAAATCGAGAAAAAACTCAGAAACTTATAAATACATTGACCACAATTAGAACATAAACAAATGGAAAAAAACATGTTTTTGTAACAAGTGATAACCAGATATTTATGCAAGAATATGATGTGGAAGGGCTTAAAGCTAGCCAGAAGGGCACTTCTTATAAAAATCTAGTACAAACGCTGCTTGGGCAAGTGTCAGAGGAGAGGCTGGCTGTCACTCTGACTCCTGCCTCCAAAGTCCATGCTATGCTGTAAGATTTGCTGCTGTGCTTGCTGACCCACTGCGACCAGATCAGCCTCTCCTGCTACAGGTTTTGGAATGGCTGTTGAATGCCATTCAACAGGGAGCAGACCTGGCTCCCAAGACCTCTCAAGACCACCTACTTTTTCTTGTCCCTCAGGTAGATGGGCTTTCAAACTTTTGTATCTTCCACCTCACACAGTAAATGTACTGTGTGGCCTTGACCTGGCTATTGTACATGAGTTGTACTGGCAGTTTGCAATTAAGTAAGCAAATAAATTGCATTGAGTATTCAAACTAGAGTCTTGTTGGATCTGCTTTCAAGTGCTAATCTTACTTTCAATTTCAATTTGTTTCCACAACTACATTTAAAGGACCCCACTCTATCCCCTCCATATTCCCACTCCCTGTAAGTGACCAAGTCTACTAGTGAGTTTCTTTTTGTAAAAATAAGCAGGCATACATTTAAAAGTCATTTCTCTTCTTTATTTGTGAATTGTCTGCTCATGTCCTTTGCTCTTTTTTTTCTGTAGGAATTTTAGGCCTTTTCTCTCAGTTTTTGAAAGTTCTTTATACGTTAGGATTATTAGTTCTTTATGTGCACTATATGTTGCAAATATTTTCTTCCATTTTATCATTTGATTTTGCTTATGGTGTTTTTTGACTTGAGAAAGTTACTTTGTCTGCTTTTGCTTTTCTTTTCTTTTTTGCACCTGGATTTTAGAGTCATTGTTAAAAAGGCTTTCCCTGCATGCAGGTCTTAGAGGAATTCTCACAGGTTTTCTTCTAGTTGTATGTTTTGTTTTGTTTTGTTTTTAGATCTCTGATTCACTTGGATTTGATGTGAAGAATCGATTTTATCTTTTTCTAAACAGCTATCTAGTTTTTGCAAAAGCATGTATTACAATGCCTCACTGACCTGAGATGCTACCTTTATCATATAGTAAATCCCCAGATGTAGTTGGCTCTGTGTTTAGGACCTTCCATTCCATCTGTCTGTCCATTCAGTACTGTAACGTTTTAGGTATAGACTCTGGTTTATGTTTTTCAAGTCGGTGAAACAAATTAAGTGACTGATCCAACTGGCTGTTTAGGGTTTATACACAAAACCACTGGGTGCCACAGTCACTTCAATGCTGGCTAGCCAGCTCATCCTGTCCTTCACTGTTTTTCCTGACAAGCTGAAACTATCATTGTTATTGTCATTGCTAATGTGGAGCTAACATAAATGGGGCACTTTAGTTATTTTATTTCCATGATTCAAAACCAAACCAGGGTCAGACTCTGAAACTGATAAAAGCTCAGGGTATCCCCTGGAACCAGATAAGGTTTTTCTGCTCAACACCATCTTTGCTCAGGATGCTTTCTCCTGAGGAAGGGACATTTGTCTTGGACCAGATGATGTGTTCCCATTTTCATGGTTCCACTGTATACCTTAAGGCCAAGGCAGGGCAAGTCTGCTGAGGCCTGGCCTGTGTCACTGTGTCCCCTAAGGTGAGTGCCCATATTCTGGACCTCCTCTGCACTTGCCCACAGATGTCAGAAATACAGCAGGCATGGGAGAGCCCAGGGAGAGAACAACAGCCACAGAGGGTACTCCGAAGACAGCTGTGTCTGGGTTACGGTGATTAACATGATGTTAATTCCAACAGAAATGATGGGAGGGAGGCCCTGTGAGAACATTTACAATCAGTAAATGAAAAATGCCACTCCCATCAGCATCATTATCACTAAGAAAAATCACCCTGAAATTACACAAGGAACGCGGCCATGGAGCCATTTCTTAGTGATTGGCAAAGGCCGTCCTTTTAAGCTATTTCAGCATAGAATCCTCTGCTTGGAATTCAGATTTAGAATGATCCCATGGCTGGAGTTCACACAACAGCCCAGTGCCTGTGGAACCACCCTTCAAGCATGTTCTCACGTGTCCAAGGCAAGAAAATGCAGCCGCTGTCCTCCAGCTTCAGTTGGTTGTTGGAGCCGAGCCGTGGTCACATTCCCAAATTGAGACTCAAAGACTCATGACCTGCACTGGGCCTTTCTACATGGCAAGGACTGATTCTAAGAACATGTCCACAATCAGTGCCACGTGGACAGAATTTGTACATATGTGGAAAAGGAGAAAAATAAAGTAACTTGAGAAGACACAAGCAAAAAGTGAGCTTTCTGTGCTGGCCAGACACTTTCCATAGTGCCTGTTAATATTCTCTGATATGACTTTTCACCACCTTGTTTGACAAGGCGACCAATGCAAACTGTACAACACGAGAAAGATGCCACCAAACTCCATAACTGCAGGGTATTGATACAATTGCTCTCTTCTGGAATGAAAACAGGAAGACCCTCACATCACCCTCAGTCTCTTCCCCAGGGGCCCCATGGACTCACAGTGCTGTCGATGTATGCTTCAGTCCACACCACATCATGCTCCTGGTCAATGACTTTGGGCCGGCTGAGCACGTGAAGGTATTCCATGACATTTTCCTGCACATCAGCCAACGTGGAGATCTGGGTGAAAAATCCTGTCAAAACCAAAGGATGCCAAGTTCAGTTACAGACAGGAAGACCTGCAATTGGGGAGGATATACACGCCATGCCTTCTTGTCTTCTAGATAATTTCTTTCTTTTTCATTAAAACTTTCCATCTCCACTCTGCCCACCATCAATTTCATGAGTAATGTGTTAATGTTAGAAAATATGTCAAAGAAAAAGGAAGGAAATTAAAATCAACCGTACATCCACCTCCTAGAAGAAGACCCATTTAACTCTTTGGAGACTATCATTCCAGTCTTTTTTCTATGCATACACTTACCCACCCTCCTCAGCAGAAATGGAAGTCCTCTCTACATGCCATTTTGTAACCTTCTTTTTCCACTTTGGTGAGTTTCTTACCAAGGGAAAAATTACAAAGCACAAACATTAAAGGCTATTCCATTTTTATCATAACTAAAGCAGTAGTTATGATTTATTGAGTGCTAAGTGCCACAACATTTGCTAAAAACTTGATAAGCTTTGTCTCACTTATTCTTGAAAACATGATGAAGTGCTCTCTTCAAAAGGAAGACAACTGAGGCAGAGCAAGGGTATGTGTTTTGTTCATGTTCTCACTGTTGGCAAGTGGCCAAGACAGACTCATGAGTCCAGGCTTATGAGTCTAAAGACTGTTCTTTTTCGATCTATAGAATTTGTATGCCCTTTGTATGCTTGAAACTGAAACTCCAGTTTATACCCTAATGTAATTATCAGACCTGCCTCTTCAATATGCTGGGTAGACTTGGTTTCTAAGTAACAGAAAATTTCTAAACATGCTATTGTCTTGATGCAGGCACCATTTTGATCTTGGGTTCCAGGGCACTACTATGTTCCTCTCTAGCTTGGCTCCTGCTGGCTTTGCTGTGGTTAGGAGCTGTTGGGAGGGAAGGAGCGAACCAAGCAAAGGCCTGGGTCCCCAGGACGGGGCCCTTCATTCAAACTAGATGACTGGCCCTGGAGAAGCAGAGGTTAACAAGGTGACCAAGGCTCCTGCTTTCATGGGGATGGGGCTTGGGAGAGCTGAGTAAAAAGACACTGTAGTGACCCTTAAGCTAGAGGACATAGCCAGGGCAGCCAATTAAACTTGGCTTCCTTGAGGAAGAGTCAGGGAAGATGAAACCTGAAGGGGGAGGAATAGTTGCTAGAGGGAGTAGGGTTAAAGGGTAGGGTAGGTCCAGCAAAGCAAGGAGTGTAAAATCAGTCCTGGAGATCAGAGAGAGCCAGGTTCCTTCAGAGAACTGAAAATAGCTCAGAATGGCTGGACTAGGGAGCCAAGGGGAAAGAGGGTGGGGGTAGGTGCTATAAGACCAGAGACTCGAGTAGGGTGACTGTCACATCAGACCCTGGGAGGAAGGATTTTAAGCAGGAGGACACTGGGTGAACTCAGATTCACGTTTCTTCTCTGTGTCTCTAAATAAGGACACTTATATCTAAGCTCGTATGAGCCAAACAAGACAGAGAGAGTATATCCCTGAAGCCAAATCTGCCACAGTACTTGCTGCACTGTTCTGAGAGTCTCTCAGCCTCTAAAACAGGGCTATGTGTAAGGGTACGTGACTTTCTGTTTTCCAGAAAGGGTCGGGACTGTCCCAGGGCATTTCCAAACAAAGGGCAGCTGGTTTGAATCTGGTGTGCCAACCTCAAGCCAGGTTGGGACCATGTGGCTTCTGGCTTACTGATGACAGCTCTGCACAGTGCTAATTAGCATGCATTGTCACTCCTGCAGCCCCACCCTCCCAGCCAGGGCCTGAGCCTCGCCCATCCTGGGGGAAACACAGGGCCCCAAAGGAACAGGCTGTTCTAGTTTGCCGTCCAGGAGTGGGACCCATGGGCACCTCATCGCTTCCTCAAAGTGAGGGAGACACATTTGGGATGCTGCTCCAGAAAGGCTCCTAAGCGGCCCCTCTTGCAGGCATGGTGGGTGGAATGGGCTTTAAAGGGGATTGCTGGAGGTCAGAGAGGGCGCTGTGTCCATGGTGATCATCTTCCCATGCAGCGCAGTCACAATGAATGTGAATAAGACAGAATACATTTCATCTCTACTTTAGTAGGCAAACTTTGAGTTCTAAGTGAAGGGTCTTAGAAGGACAAATAGACACAGGGAACAAGCTAAACAGGGTGGTTCTGGAACACTTCTGAGTATGTAGATGAGCAGTTCACAGTAGAGAACCATTTCTATGTTTGGCCTTGTGCCAAGTGCACAATAAAGATGGTAATTCTTAGGAGCCTCTTGGCTGTCTGGCTCTGTATTTTCACATCTAATCCTCAATGCCGACAGTAAAAGCACCTGGTTGAAGTTTTTCAAAATGGGGCCAGGAGAAGGAAGGGGATGACTATAGGGAGGAGGGTGGGAGAGAAAGATCATTAGCACAGAGAGGGCATGGGATGGACAAACAATCTCACATTTGAAAGGGGACTGAACTGCAAGGTCATCCTCACTTGGCCTCATTTTCATAGCCAAGGTTCTGAAAAGTTACAGAAAGCTTTGAGCACAGATCCATTCCACAGGAATGGCTAATAGAAGAGTCAAACAAGCTTGTGCAAAGCCAACTCCTGATTTTCCTCTTCAAACCCATTCCTCCTCCACTCTTCCCCATCTCTGTAAATGACCTCTGCCCAATTAGGCCCAAAGCACAAGAATGATCCTTGGTAACATCCTTAACTCATGTTCCTATATCTAATCCACCAGCATGTTCTTCTGGACATACCTCCAAACTATAGGGAAAATCCACTTTCCCATCTTCCCTGCTGCCACCCTAGTCTGAGACGCCATCGTCTCTCCCCCAGAGTACAGCAAGAGCCTTCCCACAAGTCTCCCTTCTCATTACCTAGGCTCCTCACAGCAGCCAGAAAGAGCTTCTAAAAATGTAAAGAAGATCATCCCTTCCCTGTTTAAAACCCTATAATAGTTCATATGGAGTTAGAATAAAATAACGTACACTGCAAAGTTTATGCAAATTTGATCATCTAACCCCAACCAGTTAAAATTTAAAACCTTTCTGAAAGAGACTTTTTTTTGTCTTTAAATTTTTTCATCTAAGTTTTAGTTAACAAATGTACCTTTTGATGGATAATAGGAAGTCACTGAAGGCTGGAGTCTTTGGCTGTAACTGTAGCTGCTTCCCTTGTTTTCCCTGTATTCTCTCAGCTGGCTGCTTTCCCTCCCTCACC
>JAQZBX010010158.1:25531-44905 GCA_029593785.1 Cabassous unicinctus
AATGAATGTTTATTCTCTTCCTTAATGTGCCTTTTTGGACTCCATATATCATGTAAGAAAACAGAATCAGCCATCATTTGGTAATTACCAGGGAGTAATTAATGTTGAAATTAGCCACCTATTACAGATGGTCTGCTCATTTTTCTACATAACATCAATTTATTTACCTTATTCCCTTGCAGAGCTCCTTCTGTGAACTCTGGGTTACAACCACTCAAGGCAATAAAACACATGCAGCCTCATGCTTTGTATTTCTGAGATTTTACCACCCTTACTTCAATATTTCTCAAGAGTTCCTTGTCTAAAAGCTATCTGTGCATGAGATGCTCCATTGGCACATCAGTTAGCACCCGGCTTTGCAGCAGCATCACATCTGATGGCTCCAGGAGTCTCTTCCTCAGCAGACAGACCTTGGTAGTCCACTTAACATGGCAAGGTCCTCATTCCACTATTTGTATGATGGGCATTGCTCCCTTTTAGTCTTTTCAAAGACTCTTTCCCCCTCTTAAATAAGTCAGCCTGAAAACAAGAACGCCAGTAGCAGTGATGTGGGAAAGGAGATGAAACAGATTTACTGGGAAGGAGCCAACCCAGGACAGCATGACCACCAGGGCAGAGAGCCCAGTGGCTGTGGTGGGCATGTGCCCACCTGGGGAACAGGCTCCTGAGTGAAGCCAACCAGCCCAAGCCCAGATTTAGAAACAAGCCTTTTCCTGTGTAAACAGTATTACATTTTTAGTTTTAGTTTCTAATTTCATATTTTAAAAATAAGGCAAAGAGCTTTAGAGGCCCTGCCCTGATCAAGATGGCAGAGTGAGATGCTTCCGGGATCCATGTCCCTATCAGAAGCTTTGAAAAACAAGCTAGAACTAGCAGAAACATCTTTCTCAAAGCTGCAGGAAATAGTTAAAAGACTACATACGGTAACAAGGTAAGTGATGAATCAAGAAATAGGCCACTTAGAAGTGGTAGGATCCTGTGGTGCCCTCGCTGGCCCCTTCCCCACCCCTCACTGGCTCAGCACTGAGCCTGTCTGTGCTTATAGGGTAGACCCCGGTTCCTCGTTCCAGAGGGAGCAGAATGAGCTTTGTGCACATATAGGGAGCATACGTATCTAGCCCAATCTGTATGGTGGTGGCCTACGGGACTCATGTCTCAGAATTGCCCTGTGTGTAGAAAGAAGTTCATAGAACTATCCTACAGAATGCTATCAGGGAATAGCCAGGTCGTTTTGCCTGGGGCAAGGCACTGCTGGCTGTAGAACATATGGTGCAGGGCTTTGGACAGTGAAGAAACTATTTCCTAGAGAAAAGGGGACATTCAGCACTGTGTAAATGGGGGAATTCCTAGGGTCACAACCTCTTGTCCAAGACAAGATGTATGTGCAGAAAGGATCAGGGAGGCCCCTATGCTTTGGCTTGGAGCTATTCTCTAAACTCATTGTGTGGATAAGCCCTGGAGAACAGCACTTACACAGGTCAATCTGTGGAGAATAGGAAAGGTGTGCTCTTTTTTCCCTCCTCCTCCCCCCTCCCCCTCTTTTTTTGCTGTTGTTGTTACCTCCTGGCATTTAAGGAGAGCTCTGTCATAACACTAACTGGAGGCAAGTTTAAGGAATAGACAACTCAGAGTTGAAATTCTAACAGTAACACATTTAAATATAAAAATGTCCAGGTTTTAACACAAAGAAACAGGAAGAGATGGCCCAGGAAAAGGAAAAGATTAAAGAATTAGCATAAATGAAGGGATCTCAACTGGAACATACCAGAGAAAGACTTAAAAAAAAATGGTCCTAATTATGTTCAAATAGCTAAAAGAAAACATGCACAAAGTAGTAAAGGAAATCAGGAAAACAATAGATGAACACAAAGAAAATGTCAATGGAGAAATGTAAGTCATGAAAAGTGAAGACCATAATGGCAGGAATTAAAAATTCCACAGAGGGGTTCAATGGCAGTTTGTAACTGGCAGAAGATGGAATCAGTGAACTTGAAGCTAAGACAACTGAAATCATCCACTCAGAGAAGCACAAGGAAGAAAGAATGAAGATAAGTGAACAGAGCCTGAAGAACCTGTGGGATACCATCAAGTATACCAATATATGCATTGTGGGAATCCCAGAAGGAAAAGAAAGAGAAAAAGGGGTAGAGAGAATATTCAAAGGAATGATGGCTGAAAGCTTCACAAATTTAACAAAAGACAGGAATATATACATCTAAGATGCTCAACAAACTCCAAACAGGATAAAACCAAATAGACCCATGCTGCAGAATTATATTCAAACTATCAAATGCCAAAGATAAAGAGAGAATTCTGAACACTACAAGAGAGAAGCAACATGTCACATAAAGGGAACCTCAGTGAGATTCAGTGCCAATATCTCATTGGAAAACACAGAGGCAAGAAGGCAATGGGATGACATATTTAATGTGCTGAAAACAGAAAATTACCAACCAAGAATTCTGTATCTGGCAAAACGGACTTTTAAAAATGAGGAAGATATTAAGACATTCCTAGGTAAATAAAAGCCAAGGGAGTTTGTTGCCACTAGACAGGCCCTACAAGAGATGCTAAAGAGAGTCCTAAAGTTGAAAGGAAAGGACAATAGACAATAGATTGAAGCTGAATGAAGAAAGAAAGATTTCTGGTCAGAGTAACAATGTGGATTTTATATATAAATGCCAGCACTATTGCATTTTTGGTTTGTAACTCTACTTATTACTCCCTACAGGATCTAAAAGGCAAATGCGTAAAACATAATGATAAATCAATGGTTTTGGACTCATGAAGTATAAACATATAATTTGTGATAAGATCTGCATAAAGATGGAGGGATGGAGGGGTATAGGAACATAGTCTGTGTTTGCTTATTGAAAGTTAAGTTGGTATCAAGACAAATGAGATTGTTATAGACTTAGGATATTAAATTTAAGCCCCATGGCAACTACTAAGAAAATATCAGAGAATATGCAAGCTCATGGACACAGAAATTAGAGTGCACATTGCCAGGGGCAGGGAGCAGGGGAAATAGGGAGTTAATGCATAATTGTTATAGGATTTCTGTTTGTGGACACAGGAAATTTTAGTACTAGAAGGTGGTGATGGTACTGCAATATTGTGAATGCGATTAATCCCACTGAATAATATGCATGGGAGTGGTTGAGACTGGAAAGTATATGTTCCCAATTTAAAAAAAGGAAAGAGCAACTAATGACAATTAAATGCAACACATGATCCTTGATTATCTAACAAGAGGAGAAAAGGCTCAAAAGGACATTATTGGGACATATGAAAAAAAATGGAATATATACTGTAAGCTTTATATCAATGTTAAATTTCCTGAACTTCATAACTGCTCTTAAGGTAGTTGATAAGTGAATATTCTTGTTCACAGGAAATGTGTATGGCAATATTAAATGTTGAAGGAACATAATGTATACAACTTACACTCAACTGTTCAGAAAATAGAGGGGAGGGAAACAGGTCGATAGAATGATATGGCAAACAAGGTAAAATGTTAAAATCGGTAGATCTGGGTATTTGGGGGGTAGAGGGATGTTGGAGTTCTCTGTATGGGGTTTGTATTATTTTTATAACTTTTCTATTTGAAAGTGGTTCAAAATAACAAGTCTTTTAAAAGTAAAGCAAAGAGGAAAAAAGAAAATAATCTAACGGTTTATGCCGTGGAGCTAGGAATGCTGGCTTGTCCCTGAAGCTCCACCCGAGCCCCAACACGGTCTCAAGCTGGCCTCATCTGCACTCAGAGCCTTAACCTCCCCACTTATAGAATGTCAGGAACTGGACCACATGACTACGCAAGTTAAGGCAGTTCCACATTTGTTCTGGAACACATAGGCTGGATAGAAATCTCAGCTCCGGCCTTTATTAACTATGGCACTTTAAAGTCCTTTCTGACCTTTTAGTTTCCTTTCTTCTTGGTGATCTCAAATTATGAGAGACAAAGAGTCCTCTCCGAAACATGACTTTCTTCTCCCCTCAGCCTCACATTCTGGTGAAGACTTCAGGCTCTGGCTTTGGATCAACTGGGATTGAATCCTGTCCCTGCAACCTGCTAGCTGCTGACCCTGGGGTAAGGTGCTACTTTCTCTCCATAAATAAAGATAATTATCACACATACCTCACAGAGCTTTTATGAAGATCATAAGAGATACTACACATAAAGTACTTAGCACTCTGCCTGGCACTTAGTAAGCCCTGAGTCATCGTTAGTTGCTATTAACTTCATCACCATCACCATCTTTGTCACTATTATACTTTTCACTCATTTTCTTCTGTTCAATAGACTTTACACAAAGGACTATATACAATGGTCTCTGAATAACTGCCATTTTTGCCCTCCTCCATCTGTTCAGAAATGGCAAAAAGTTTTAATTGCCACTCTTCTTCTACCCCCTCTAAAACCATGCTGTCCTCATGTATTTGAAGCTCTCTTTTGGGGAACACAACACTTGGAAAAGTATAGTGACATGAAGAATTTCTTCAATAGAAAAGTTAGGAAGTCTGGGCTTTAAGGGAGGGCAGAGGTCGGGCCACCAATTCTCTTTCAAATAAGGAGCAAATGATAATTAAACTATCAAAAAGGGACAATTTAAGCAGACACCCAGAAGAGACACATGCAGCGTCTCCATTCCACCTAAGGGTGACTGACTGGCTGAGAACCCAAACACTGAGGTCCTTCTTCATTTGTACAGCCGGAAAACTCTCCATCCACTGTGATTTTTGAAGGCGAATCAGCCAGTGCTTATTCAAAATCTTGGCACACTGAACATTAGAGAAGGTTGTCATGGCTTTATGGAATATCTGCGCTAGTCGGCCCCTCTTTTCTGTTTTCCCAGTTCACTTGTTTATCCAATAGTGTGAACACAGAACTGTAAATTCCACAAGCCATTCTACAGTGGCAATGATTGTTTTAATGTATTTAAAATGGCTTGGTGCTTTGCCTCATTAGGGTTGGTTCCCTCAAGAAATGATCTAGTTATGCAAAAAATGAAACAAACCAATGAACGAGTGCCAGGCTTGTCTGACTTTGCTAGTAGATGGAAGGAGGCAGAGAACTCCCGCAAGGGTATGAATGCCTCCAGACATCCTCTTAGAGGGGGAAGTTTCTGAGGTCTCCTGGCTGCAAACTGTCTCTATGGCTACCAGGCTTTTAGGCAAGAAGTTCTTCAAGTCCTCCGCCAGTGACCCAGGATGACACATTGGCCCTGTCAACTCTTGCTCCTTCCCAGGGTCACTCTGTGGCCAGGCCTGGTCAGCCAGCCAACGGGCTCCTCCTTGGGCTCTCTTTGGGTCTACCCCTTTGGGTCCCTGAATGTTAATGCTTCATTTCACTGAAGAACTTGGCTGAGTCAGGGATAAAATATGTTAAGGGGAGGGAAGGCTCTGGACCTCATGTTACTTGAGAAGAAAAATGTTGTGCTGCCTCCATGCTATAACAATGTGAGACTATAAACAATGATTTAATTAATGACCATAGGAGAATACTTGCTCACTGATGTCACGTGGTCTAAATCCCCAGAACTGACACAACGTGAAGCCACTGTTTACACGGGCACAGACGACTGGGGCCTGACATTTCAATGGCAACTGCTACTTTGAAGTGTGGCAAACAATGACATTTTATCCCCAGGGCCCTTTACAAGAGAAGCAGAGTGAGAAAGGCGAAACTATTGCGAGGGACTGGCTGTGGCAGGGAAGGAAATGACTGGATTTGGATGGGGAGAAAGGTGAAACTGTGGAATCCAATAGCCTGTCCAGCCAAGCAGCTACTATTACCTCTTTGGATTGTCCAAGTTGCTGTACTCAGAACTTATAAATCTAAACAGCTATATTGGCTATATTTTATAACTAGGCCCTAAAATACTCTGAGCTGACGAAATTGTCTTCAAAATGATGCTTCAAAGATTCTTATAAACAGTGACTGAAACTAAATTATGGTGTAATATTAGTTGATTAAGACAAGACTTCAATTTGAGTAATTTTCATCAGCTGGACACAGACAGTGGTAAAAACAATAACCATGACTAAATGTATGTTAGCCGATGCGAAGAACTGCAATCTGACGCGGCAGGAATAACAGCAAAAGGAAAAAATAGGAAAGGAACTTTTATTTTCAAGACCACAGAATAAAGGAAAAAATAGGGAACATGTACCTCACTCAAGTCTTTCAAATGCCAATTAAGTCCCAAAACTTAATTCAAGAATGGGCTCTTGACACAGAGGCAATCTGTGATCCACTCAGGCCCCTCTCCTCACACCCACCTCTCTCCTAGATCCCCCCTGAAATGCAGCCAAATGCATTACTCTGAGACAAACAGAATGACTGATACTTTTTAGTGAGGCAGGCCAGCCAATAAACGAAAATAATTGTAGAATGTGTTATTTTAGAGCTTCAAGGAAATTTTACAAACCTTCCATGCAGCCCTGCATTTTTCAGATGAAGAAACTGAGAACTTGCTTAAATGACTGTTCCAAGTATAAACAGATAGTTAAGGGGAGTGCCAAGCAAAGGGAAAGACGGGCAGATATTTGTTTGCCTGGGATGTACCTATTCTCTGAGAACTGCCACACCCACTCACCCACCCACAGTGCTGAGCCCTAGTAGAGCACCTGTTTTGCTTCTCCTGGGTCTTACTCTTCCCACACCCCATTAGACAGGGTTAGAGACCTGGCCCAAGATGGAGCTGGCCATCATAGCCTTTTTTTTTTTTTTTTTTTTTTTTTTGAGGGGGATTTGAAATCAGAATTTAGAGTTACTGGTCAATCTCAAAAACAAAAAACAAAACAAAACAAAAAAACATGTAAGCTCCCCAATATGGGAAAAGTAACTCTGTGTTGTGTGGTAGGATGGGTATGCACACCATGGGGTGGTCATTTCTAGCTGTACATGTGCCATAGCCACAAAGGTCTGTTGCAGAGCAAAAGATTGACGGGGACGTGAAGAAAGAAACCACATGCTTCCCTTCCTACCCAGGGTTCTGAGTAACTCCCCTCTCTCTCCAAAACACTTCCCTTTTTAATTTCAGGGAGCAACTTTGGTTGCTTGCAACTAAAATAACTCACCAAAACTGGTACTGAGAAGTTCATGGAGCCTTCTTTTTTCTACTGAAGTTCAAACACTGGGACTTTTATTTAAAAAATGGTTTAGGAGGAAACCCATCAATATCAATTTACCATGCAATGGTAAATATCAATTTACTGTGCAAAAGGACATACCTTCCTCTATTAGTATTTGTAGTCAATTCACTCATTTTTCAAATATCAATGGGGTACTCACCCCAAGGAAGGTACCAACCAGGCTGGGCTTTGTCTGAGCATTCAAGATGAAGTCAGAGTCAAAGCCTGCTCTCACAGAGTATGTAGCCTCAGAGGGGAGATAAGACACCCTTGCAGATCAATATAACGCACAGTAATAATATTGGGAATTTACATGGTAGGCACTGAACTGCCAGCTTTACCTGCATAGCCTCATTTCAGGCTCATAACATCCAAATGGGGCAGGCTTCATCACTACCCTAGTTTTGTAGGGGACATATTCAGATCCAGGCAGGTTTGGTAACTTGCACATGGTTGGTGGGGCAGAGGAGGCTGGATTTGAACTCAGGGAATCTGGGTTAAGATCATGGACTCTACCAATTATTTGCCTCCTATGCTTTGCCTCCTAGGCTGTGTGTAAAATGAAAAGAAGGCCTCAGCAGACAGGAGGCCCCTGTTATTTCTCTTCCTGTGCTGTCCCCAAAACATTGTTTCTGACACACAATCAGGGATCAAATAAACGCAGATTTATTTGAGTTTTCTAAATGTGAAATGAAATAATTGTAAATTTTTTTCTATTTCAACCAAAAATGTAGATAATAGGTTGTTTTAATCCAGCATTTTTCAAAGGGAATTCCATAGAACAAATTGCCAGTAAGAAGCTCCACAGAAAAACACTTTCAGGGTTAACATTGAGATTCAAAATGAGCATGAGCATATTAAACTTATAGTGAAGAAGTATGCTTTATTTTGCTTAAGTCAGCCTTATCCAAAAAAGTAAATTTCAGAAATTAATTAAAACATATTAATGTAAAACAATACTTATTGAGCATTTCCTATACCACAGCACTTAATCAGGGCACCTAACATGTACTATCTCATTAGTCCTATTTAGTAAGAATTAAAGAAGGAACTATTATCATCCCCATTTTGAGTGACAATTAGAACAATGAGTCACATTAAAGTCAACTAACTGAATTAAGTCATATAAGTTAAGTTATGCTATAGAACCATATCAAGCTGGATATCTCAGTGACTTAACACGGAGATTTACTTATCATGTGCACTATGTATCTAGCATGGGTTGCAGATGGAAGGGGTGGAGGGCAGGGCTAGTGGAAAGGCATCTGCTCCATGGGGTCACTCAGGGACCCTGGCTGGTGAAGGCTGCCACTTCTTACGCTATGCCGTCTGGAACATGTAGCTTCAGAGTTCACAAGAGCAGGATAAGAGTATGGACACCACCACCCCAGCTCTCAAATGATTTAGTCCAGAAATGAGTCAGTCTTGAGGCCCCACCTAACTGTAATGGGGCTGGGAATGGCGGGCGAGTACAGGGATATTTGGTGCACAGTAAACATCTCTGCCATGATAATTCTCCCAACATCATCCAGCTACTAAGCAGCAGAGGTGACACGCTTGACCACACTCCACTGGACTATTTCTTCAAAATTTACAAATGTATTTTGGGAGAAGCTGTTACAACTCTTTCAAAAATCATCTGGAAACACCCAGACCTTCTCTTGGAATTTTACAGCCCCCTCTTAGAACTTCACTTTCTCACGACTGCCCCCATTTCAGCCAAGCACATGGGGGAGACCCACCTTTGTTGGCACAGGCCATCCACTTGAGGTTGTCTGCAAAGGCAGCCTCTCGCCCAATGAGGTACGTGAAGATGCGAACCTGGAAGAAAGATGAGCGCACCAGTCAGAGGAACCGACTTTACACTGCCCTGCGCGGGCCGCGTGCACATGTGGCTTACCTCTTTAAAGGCTCCATGCTCTCCATCTGTAGGAACATATTTAAGACATTTGAAGAACAGTCAGCTAGAAATATATTCAAAACTGGGAGCCTTTGATCTTTTACAGCATATGGCATGGCAGTGGCCGTGCTTCGGTGTACAGCTCACGACAGAGGAGAAGCACTGGAAATGAGAGGCTGGCAGCATCCCGGCCTGGGTCTGCTCTACACATATGGTCTGGACCCAGTCCGTAACCATTATCCTCATTTGCACAGGAAATG
This sequence comes from Cabassous unicinctus, assembly GCA_029593785.1. Lineage (NCBI taxonomy): Eukaryota > Metazoa > Chordata > Mammalia > Cingulata > Chlamyphoridae > Cabassous > Cabassous unicinctus. The sequence goes on from JAQZBX010010158.1 coordinate 34,829, forward strand.
CAGACTGTGCTCTTCTTGGGAATAAAAATGCCACTGAAAGACCCTCTACATTTCCCCCCAGTGGTGAGGACAGGCTGCAGACACTCTCCTACCATCTGTGGTTTCTGGCGTGAATTTAGGAGGCAATTAACTGAGACAAGAGGCATAGCCTGTGGCCAGGAGACCGATGGGGACTCTCTCTAGTCCTCCTAAGTTTGGGCATCCCTAAGAGCAGAGAACACGTGTAATACCCTGGCTCTCTCATTTTTTATTGCTTTTTCAACTCTCTCTCAAGAGGCTAAGACTCTTTGAAACAAAGCACGGCAGGGCCCTTCTCCAAAAGAGAGTAAGACAGAAGAAAGATGAGGAACTAAGAGAGTGAAAATCCTTGGATTCAAATTTAAAATAACACTACATAGACTAAACAAAACTCTTTTGGCAGGCCAAATACTGCCCTTTGACCACCATTTTGTGACTGAGTTCAATGAAGACATGGTATTAGATGAATGATTCTTGCCATGTAGTTTTAGAGGTTTTACCAACTGCTGTCCCTCAGCTCATCCACACTGGCTCAGGCACTTTTTTGTCTACTAGCATCCCCTACTGCTCCTTCAGAGACTTTACCACAACGGTAGCTAACTCGTGTGCTCAGGTCTGGAAGGCTGCTCTCCTCCACTGGACTGGCTACTTGATGAAGGAAAGGCAGGCATGGGTATTTTCCACTTGTGTGTGTCCAGATGGATCCAGTATTTGGGCCATTACAGCTCAGCGCATGAATGGATAAAAATATATGAAAGCTAACTGCTGTCTGTGAAAACAAAGATTTCTTTTCCATTATGAATATCCTCTTATCTGGGCACTATAACTTGCAAACGAATTTTTAGGTGACGATTTATTTCCAACTTAAAGAGAGGCTTGAATGTACATGATCATCATGTAACCTTTGTCTGTCCTTATTTGTGCTCAGATGGCAGCTCCTGCAAGGGGGGCTTCTTGGGTGCATGGGCAGGCAGAGGCCTTTGAATACCTTCATTTCCCTTGCTCTTTTCCACACCATTCCTACCAGACCTACACTGGGAGGAAGGACGTGCTTTTCAAAATTAGATGATTCTGGCTCTTCTGGGAAAAGCCAGCCCCAGGTGTCCAAAGGTGGTTACTGCTGACCCCGTACACAGAGCTGCTTCCCACATTCACGTTCTCTGCTAGGCCATCATAGGCATTTAGCCAAGGCATTCAGATTTAGGGGACAAGGAGGCCCTGTTATTTCATTAGTTTCATCAAGGCCTGACCTCTTGAGCGAGGTTTTCTGAGACCTCAGGAAAGCGCCAGCATCTCTTCTTGATCCCTGGAGAAGCCGGTTTTGTCAACACAGAAAATACCAACCAGCTCCAAGGCCCACGGGAGCAGGACTGGGATCATGCTACCAGACCCATACTTTTTACATAAATCTTTGCCCTGAATTTCAAACTTATGTTATTTAAAGGGAAAATACTAGATTGATAAAATCATGTATCCCCACTGGCTGTTAGCCCAGCAAAAACCATAAGAGATTGCTCCCAGGAAATTGTAGGCAAAGACCCAACACAAAGCAGCCCATTTGTTTCTGAATTTAAACTGAGTTCTCTCTCAGAGGCATGGTTACAAACCAGAGCGATGCTGTGAAGCATTGGCAAAACTCGTACAATTCCCGATTTAAAAAGATGGCAACGCACTTGGAAAACCAGTAGGACTGTGCCAAACTTGCAGGCCAGACATGATTGCGCAAGAATAATTGTGCTAAGAACAACCACAATAATGAAAACCAGCACCGCGACCCCCTACCCCACCCCCGCTACCCCGACTACAAGCACCACTGCGGCTTCCACAATCAGCACCATCCCTCGGGTCGAGTGCTTTGCTAAGGGATTTATAGGCATTACATCTGTCTTGTTGCTTTGTATTTTATTTTATTGCTTATGAAAGAAAATCAGAATCATATTAAATATTTCCATTTATGTGTAGTCCTTGGCTCCCAGAGAACTGGCCTCCTTATCTGACTGAAAATGGCATGGAAATGGCTTGTTGCATCTCTTCCTATAAAATAAACATAATCAAATGCTACTGGGTTCACGCCCTGTATTTCTTATAGTAGTGCCTTTCAACTGGCTACAAAAAAAGTTATTTTACTCCAAAGTATGAAATATATTGGAGAGCAATTTAACATTATCCATAACATTTTGTACTTGTGATTTTTTTGGACACAGTAATTCTGCCTCCAGGCTATTTATCTCATAGCGGGATAACAAATGAAATGCCTACAGGGGCCAAGAAGATGAACAGAAATGAGAGGAAGTAGGAGGAATGTAGGGAATTGCAATGTGCATGTCTTTGAGAAGCCCTAAAATCCTGTTTAGACATCTTCACAAATACACAATGAGAAAAGTACAAGGGTATTCACTCTAGCATTATTTGTAATAGTTAAAAACCATTAAATCCTAAGTCTTTCCTGATAGCTGCTTGACTAAAAAATTTATGGCATATTCATAAAGTGGAATAACATATATCTATGTACTGATGTAAAAAGGCATCCGTCATAAACTGGTAAGGGGGCAAAAAGCAAGTTGTGGGATATTGCATAGCAGAGAACCTTTTTTAAAAAAAAGAACCTTCATAAACTTCTATATTGTTCGAAAATTTTTACAAATGAATAAGCATTGCTTTAATAACAATAGATCATTTTAAAGGAGAATCAAGTAATGACACTATTACCTCCTCAACAATTCGATAAGGACATAGGACAAATAAACTTAGCAGTAAAAATCAAACAGAAGAGTCAATGATATGTGGAATTAAGTCCTGGCCTTACATATTCCGGGAAGGGCAGCTTTACTTTACTACACATTTAACTGAGAGCAAAATCTCTACAAGTAATGAAGTCAAACTGCTCCTTAATTCCACGTTAACAGACTGTTTATGCTGACAGATTTTATTTTCAACAATTGGAGGTTTCTTCCCTAAGAAGCATCATCAGACAGACTTTCCCAGTTCTTCCTGGAGCCCGCCTCCTTTGTGACACGGTGGGTACTTTAGCAGAACCAAGGCCTGGGGTGGGGCCACGAGCCAAGGCCCCCGCACGGTGGTGAGAAGGAGCCACAGCGCCATTGAGACCAGGCCAACCACCGGGGCACACTAACCCGTCACAGAAAGTCAGGCCTTGGCACTCAGCAACCCCAGGCAGAGAAGGTACTGCTTTCATTAATGTAGCAGAAAGGCAGGATTAAAAAAGGAAAAAAAATATATATATATCTGCATCAACCTATTAGTTCATCTTGTTCTCCCCTTTAAGTTTGGATGGTCTTTACATGTTCTACAAACCCAATTAAGCTTAATAAAATGTTGCTATGTAGACATTTCAAAGTTTGGAGTCACTTAATCTACTTAGTATAAAATTTCCCAGATGAAACAAACAAAAAACTCAACTCCGTTTTTCTAAAGAAAGAGATTATGCTCCCTACTCATGAAGATGCAATTCCCATCAGAAACGCAGAGGGGCACTGCACCATTCCACTCAACCATGGGCCAATATTGTTAATTTGAATTTGCAAAGACAATGATTCAAATTCTCTCTTTTCTGCAGCCATTAAAACAGGGGAACGGAAGTAGCTGCCAGTGGTGCCATAACAGGGTAATTGCACAGCCAGAAAACAGGTTGCTGCCGACTGCCATGCCTCCCTTCAAAAAATGAAGGTGAGCAAAAAGAACTTAAAACTTAAAAAATCATATATATATATATAATTAAAATTTTTAGATATTATATATAATACATAATATATAATATATTAATATATATAATAAAATTTATACTACTATATAATATATATAGAGAGAGAGAGAGAGAGAGAAAGCGCACGCGCGCGTGAGAGACAGACCTGAAATTGAGCCTTCCCATGCCCCGGGAGGCATTGTGAGCTGGTTCCAGAGCAGCAGCTCATCGCCTATTCTGTCACAAGTAACTTCAGAGCACCTGCTCCGTGCCAGGGGTGGTTCATGGTGTGGACGACACAGCAGTGAACAAAACAAACTCACTGTCCCAAGGCGGTTTAGTTTCTTAAGAGCGAAGCAGTCAATAAACGACAGATTGATCTATGTTTATTTGCTGGATTGGAGGGAATGAAGAAAGTAAATCAGATGGAGGTGATGGAGAGGGGTGGGGGCCGCTATTTGAGAGAGGGCGGAAGGGGCGGCCTCCCTGAGGAGGTGGTATTTGAGCAGGGGTCTGGACGAAACGGCAAGCGAGCCATATGGCTATCGAGGAAGCATGAAAGGAACAGAAATGCCTGAGATAGGGATGGTGAAGAGGCCAGTGTGGACGGAGTCAGTGAGGAGGGGAGGCAGGAGGTGAACTTGGGGAGACGAGGGGCGCCAGATCATGGGGGCCTTGTGGGCCATTGCTGGAGTGGGGTCTTTCCTCACAGCAAGAGCAGAAGCCACGAGAGGGACTGAGTAGAAGCCTGACGTGAGCCGGCGCATTATGTCGTAAAAGGGTCATGGGGCTGCAGGGCCCTCGATTCTCCTACGTAGTTGCTCCGATGCTGAATGCCCAGGTCCCACACAAGAGCAATCAAATCAGAATTTCTGGAGGCAAGACCCAACCTTTCATCTCCTCATGGAGATTCCACAGTAGAGCCAAATTTGAGAACCACAACCTCAAGAGATAAGGGTAGAAACAGAGGCCCCGTAGAAGGCCATGTGACGTTCTAGGTGAGAGACAACAGTGATGCCAGCCGGAGTGGTGAGAGCCATCCGACTTCACTGGGCTCCAGGATCACCAGGGCTCTTTTATTTTTATTTTTATTTTTTTATAAAGTTCACATGGGAGGTCTGACACAGCTGGTGCAAGACCGTCACTTTGAAAATTACCACCAAGAAGTTGCAGCTTGAGGAAAGGGAAGTGGGACTGGGCATTAAAAAAAAATCAGTGGAGCCATTTCCAAGAAAGCTGTCTCTGTATACTGCTAGGTGCTAAGGAGTTTATAATCCAGTGGTTAGTTAAAAAGAAAGAAAAAGAGGAGCTGGATCAAGATGGCATTTCTAAAGGCAAGAGCATCAGACACCGGCCAGACCTAGCGAGCAAGATCAGCCAATTGCACTTTCTTCTTTCTCTAAGAAAGGGCAGATCTCTGCCCTGCTGTCTGCGGCTGCCAGCTGTGTGTTCATGCCTGAAGTCTTGCTCCTGGAGATTACAATGTCTCCACACTTGGTCGCAGACCCAGAGGAAAGGGCTGGGGACAGGGCATTTAGGAACCCTCCAAATAAATAGCCTATACTTTTAGAGAAAAAGAAGACAATCTTTAATTAAAAAAACAAAACAACAAAAACATGTCACTGCAACCCAGTATTTCCATGTTTCAAAGCATGCAACTTACATGGATTACATGTGTAAATAACTCTTGCTAAAAGAATAATTACAGAATAATTACCCGTGGGTGCTTACTTCCATGGGCTCTAAATTTTAATTTAGCTACAAGGCACCCTATGCAAGTAAGGATGCAGAATCACCTTTGTGTTTTCTCACTTGCTCATGTCCCTCCACACTTATTGACCAACTCAATTATTTGCTAAAATGCCTCCCAGAATCCTCACAATGAAGCATGACTTCAGCTTTAGAAAGAGGTCTTTGGATGTCTTTATGTTTTAAAGTCAATTTGATGCTACTGAATAGGTTCTTAATCTGTGTCTCCACAAAAGGTATTCCTAACCAACTTTAATTGTTACAGTGCTTGCTCTTTTCTATGATTTCTGGTACAGGAAAGCATCCTTCATTAAAACCTTTAATCAATTCAGGAGAAGAAGGCCGGCACCTGATTACTCACAAAAGTGCTTCATAAATCACTGCCAAAATTTATCTTCAAGAATATTCTGCAAGAGTAGAGATGGGCTTGGGGAAGGTTGACTCCTATGGAAATGGTTATATCAAGCAGCTGACTCAATCTAGAAGCCATCATGCTCATAATAAAATAAGAAACATCCTTATCTAGGACAAGAGGCAAATAAGGTATGACTGCCCTGAGCAGCAATAAAATGGGATGAATTGAATAAAATTACAAAAGTAATAAAATTTTAACAAATCAATATCATAGATCATTATGAAAAATGAACTATCATTTTGGAGATCCTTTAAAAGTCTGTATAATCTCCTTCCACCCCAGCACAACTGCTGATACCCTGTGTGTGGTATTGAAAATATCCCAGTTCAGAAAAAATTGCCATTTGTAATCCTCTGTCCAGGGTGTTGGAAGTCCAGTTTTACCACGGCAAAGGAGAAAGGTGTCTCTTGGTCAACTGGAAACTCTGATTTGGGGCAGCACAGTGGAGCAAGAGGTGCTTATACACAACTTAATGGAGCAGTAAGATATCAAGCTGTAAACATCCTCAAAGAGGGATGGTACAATTTACTGGATCCTCTTCATTCAGCGAGCAGAGCCAGGAATTAGCAGACCTGGGTTCCTGGTGGGTCCAGCTCTATACTCTCAGGCTTGGTCACCCTCAATGAGTCACTGGGGTTGTCACTGGGGTTGTGGTCAATAGTAAATAGGATAGTGGACAATAGAACAGGTCAGAAGCATGGATTTCAGTCAATTAGAGTTGTATCCCCACTGTGGTTCACACAATTTGTTGCTTAGCTAAAGACATCAAACAAAGTGAGCCGGGGAAAGCCAAATCTTCTATCCCATAGACAGCCTTGCCAGAGGTTTGGTTGAAGGGGAAATGGGTTTTTGTGGGTGAAGAAGGGGATTCTTCCTAGAGAAGGGTTTAATGAGCCATCACTGTTATTTGTCATTACCAAGGATAATATGGGGCTGGCAGTTTTTAATAGAGTAACATACAAGGTATACTGATTATAGCTTCTATTAACCTTTAAGAGTCACAAAATCCACTGAGAGGCTGACATAAGCTACAGATCTTCTCCCCTCAAAAATGCCCAGGACAGAACACACACAATTCCAGATGTGAATTCATAGGGTTTGGGAAGCCTCCTTCCCCAAAGCGTAGACCTGGACTTCCTAGGAACTTATGGATCTCAGGTTAAGAACTCCTCACTTGGATTCTGGACTGCAAATTCTTCAAAAACAAAGTGTGTTCTTTGGACAATCAAGATGTGAGCTCTCATCTTAAGTGCTTAACGAGATGAGAGAGAAGCCATTTGTTCATTTAAATCCTTATTCTTTGATGATTTAGTGAATACCAGAATCTGCCCTCCACTATCAGATCCAGAAAAGTCACATCAGGAAGAAGTCCCCAACACAGAGGATCAAGGTGGGGATGCCAGGAACCCTGATACAGCACAGAACCACTGTGTACTTGGGGTTTTTATGATGTATGTCACATTACACAGCCTATGGAGATGGGCCACATTTAAAGCTCTCGGGATGGAATGGATAGACAGGGCTTCCTTCCGTCTTATTCATTTCTGAAACCAGAGAATCCAGCACAAGGCCTGGCTCAGAGTCAGTATTAAAATGCTTTTTGATTGGCCAATACTGGAAAAATACTTCTGTAACAGGTCTGTCTCTGAGCTTCACACTCTGGTCACCAGCACAGTCTAAGGACAGATTTGTATGGCTTGGAGGCCTTTGATCCCTTCCTTCTCGGGCCATAAGAAATCAAGGGGTGACAAATATCTGTTCACATGTCTACCTCCTTCCAAGAAGGCTTATAGATTCAACACCATGAACAAAAAGATCCTGACGTATAAACTCATATATGTAAAGCTTTATATTAAGCAAAAACAGTCAGATCAGAAAACCTAGTGAGGTAAAAGAGAAACTAATTGTGCCACAAATTAAGGCAGCGTAATTACTTTAATGAAATATCATGGACTCACGTCGCTCCCCGGCTTAGAACTCTCCAAAGTCTTCCCATTGTACTTGGAATATATTCCAAACTTCTGATGTGATTAAATCAGCTAAGATGCCCTGGAAGATCCAGAAACATGACAAACTCCTCTGGCTTTAGGGTCTTTACATTCCCCTTTCCCTCACCCCTACTTTGCATGGCTAACTCCCTCTCATCCCAGGTACCCCCATCCTCATCACCCCGTTTGTCTCTTTCAGGACACTTGGTACAATTTGCAGTTATCTTAATGATTTGTCTGTTTACCTTGTTTTGTCTGTTTCTTTCTCCAAAGAGAAACATAAATGAGGGCAGAGACCATGTCTGTCATGTTCCCCTATGTCTACCTCATTCCCATGACAGATGCTCAACAAATATTAATGAAATATGAACCAGGCACAGAATTTACTTGTGAATTTTGAGACAGCCAGGGCAAAATGGGCTACATAGTTCTCATGGCTGGACAGTACGTTTCCGGAGTTATCAGGGGCTGTGTAAGAAGGATGTGATCAATAACAACCTCATCAGGGAGTCTGAAGAAGAGTGGGCATTGGTGAGCCACCGATTCATCCAAATTCGGCAAAGCCAGTTGCCAGCCCATCCCCCACCAAGACAACCCTCCTGAACCATCCATTCAGCACACGCCCTGGCAGCAGCAGAGCACTTGCACATGTGATGACATCTAAGAGAAGCACGCGAATTTAGCAGAAATCATCTGATTTTCTCTCTGTAGATTCCATCTTTCCCTTAGGGCTCTGCTTCCAAAAGAATTGTCTAAAGCAAGAATAGGCAGTTTGTTTTCCTTAAAGGAACAAATAGTAAATATTTTAAGCTTTGTAGGCCATACAGTTTATGTCACAATACTTAAGTCTGCCGTTGTGGCAGAGGTAGCCACAGCCACAGACAATGAGCACGGAGGCGTTCCAGTAACACTTCATTTCTGGACACTGAGTTTCATATAACGTTTATTACTTTTTATTTCACATTTTATTTTTTTTAAATGGAAAGTCATAACATAGCTATAATTACTACCTGCTTGCTAAAATTTTTTTACCTTATTTTTAGAGAATTTTTAGATTACAGAAAAATAACATCAAAAGTATAGGGGTTGGGGAGTGGGTAAAGCTCAGTGGTTGAGTGCCTGCTTCATATGTATGAAGACCTGGGTTCAAGTCCCAATACCTCCTAAAAAATGTATAGGGGATTCCCATATAACCCCCCACCCCCATACACACATTTCCCCCTATTATTAACATCTTACATTAGTGTGTTACATTTGTCACATGTTCATTTCTATCAATGCAGAAAAGGCATTTGACAAAATACAGCAACCTTTCTTGATAGGTAGGAATAGAAGGAAACTTCCTCAACGTGATAAAGGGCAAATATGAAATTTCACATAACTTTTAAATGTTATGAAATCTTTTTCTCTTGGTTTTTGTTCAAACACTTGAAAATGTTAAAAAAAAAGCACCTTAGCATGCAGGCCATACAAAAACAGTCAATTGGCTAGATTTGGTCAGCAAGCCATGGTTTGCAGATCCCTGATCTTAACTGAGAGAGGAAAACAAAAAGCTCGCATACAAATACACTGGGCTACGATGCCAAGCTTGGGCCAGTAGTCTGGAAAAGCCCAAGAACATCCCCACCCAATGCATTCAGGGATGCTTAGAGAGCAGCTGGCTCCCAGTTGGAGCTGCAGAGGGACAGGCCACTCAGCTATGCCCAGCATACGAAAGCAGATGCATCTTTGCAGAGCATGGGCAATGTAATCTCTCAAATCGCCAACCACTAGAAGGTCTTCCTCTTAACCAACTTTGCTGAGAGCCCACTGAACAGCCATCATGGGGCTGGGGACGGGGGATTGACACCCAAGATGAATTTGACATGGGTCCTGCCATATAAAAGAGATAATATTGCTAAACAGGATTGTTGTGAGGACAGAATGAGGCAACTGCATCCAGGTCAATGCCCAGGGTGCCGGAGACTCTCAATGCATACTATTTACCTACCTTTTCTCCATTGCTTTTCACAGATTGAGAAGTAAAAGAAGTCTGCCTGGGACCTGCTAGAATTTTTCAGTGTTAGAGCACATACCTTCATTACCAACTTCATTTTAAGGAACACACTTTTCTATTTTTCCAGACTGATCTGCTATCAATCAGCTCAAGTTTTATTTCCCCTTGGCTTCTTTTTGCACAGAAGTTTGAAGATAAAATATGAAGA
>JAQZBX010010159.1:9358-44883 GCA_029593785.1 Cabassous unicinctus
AAAAAAAAAAAAAAGAGCTATTATAAATATGCTCCAAATATTCAAGAAGAGAGAGGAAAAAATACGATGATGAAGAGAAATGGAACCAAATGGTACTTCTAGAGATTAAAACACACAATAGCTAAAATGAAAAAAACACAATGGAAGGGATTAATAACAGATTAGACACTGCAGAATAAGAAAAAAATCAAAGAAGTTGAAGACAGTAATAGAAATTATTCAAAATGAAGCACAGAGAGAAAAGAAAATGAAAAAAAAATGAACAGAGCATTAATGACACAAGATATAATATTAAGCAGTCTAATATAAATGTATAACTGGTATCCTTGTGGGAGGGCAGAAAAAAATATTTGAAGACAAAAACATAAAAATTTTTAAATTTGGTGAAGAATATAAATCCACAGATCCAAGAAGCTCATAGAACAAAAGACTCTATCTTGTTAAGAATGTCAGTTTTTCCCAAATTGATCTATAAATTCAATGCAATGCCAATCAAAATCCCAGCAGGCTCTTTCACAGAAACTGATAAACTGATTCTAAAATTTATATGGAAAGGCAAAGGACTGGAATAGCCAAAACAATTCTGAAAAAGAACAACATTGGAGAATCTACATTACCTTATTTTAAGACTTACAACAAATCCACAGTAGTCAAGACAGGGGGTATTATATTAAGGACACACACATATATTAAAGGAATAGAATACAGTCCATAAATAGACACATACACTTATATATATGGTCAATTTTCAACAAAAGTACCAAGGTAAATCAGTGGCGGAAAGGATAGTCTGTTCAACAAGTGGCCCTAGAAGAATCAGATGCTCATGTGCAAAACAAAAACAAAAAACAAGAAAGAACTGACCTTTACCCCACACCATACACAAAATAGCACACACACTGATGCTTAAGAAGAGTGAGAAAGTGAACTGCTTCAGGGCACATAATGCTTAAATAGGCCAGATTGTTTGGTGTTTGGCAAATTAAGTCAAAAGGGTACTTACAATGTAATACTTTCATTGTACTATTGGTGAAATAAAATGGATAGTTACATGAATGCCAATACAATTATTCTGAGTCATTTCACATTCGTGTAGCCACCTGACTCCATAATGTATCGAAACAACCCAATAGAAAACAAATGACACAGGCAAAGGAGAAATTAAAAATGTTCACAACCTAAACATCTGGCTACCCCAAAAATAGAGCCATACACACAAAATAACAGTGTGGAAATGGGCCTAAAAATTATCCCATTCAACCATGTCATTTCAAAGATAAAGAAGCTCAGGGAGCTACAACTTCCTTTAAAAAAAACCACATGCAGGAGATAGAATCAAGGTAGCTTCATTGATTTCAGAGTACACAGGGATTAGACAATTTTCTTCCATTCTTAGAAAATATATTTATGCTTGGGACCTGTTTTCCTTTTCCGGGTTTTTACATCGACAATCACAGCCCTGTTCTTCTCAGTGAAGTGCTTCAAGATGATCACATTATGTGGTTCACTGGCATTATCCATATAAACACAGCGGGTCCCCACACAGAGAACCTAGAACACGACAGGGAGTGACAGAAAAGGCAACTCAATAGCACATCGAGGCAGGAAAGAACACTTAATTAGGCACAAGCCCTTTTGCTTGTGCCCCTGTCTTCAACAAGCACTCAAGGACAGGGCTGTTCTCATCTCTAAGTCCAAAGAGCTGGTACAAAATTGGCTGATGTGCCAGCTAGATAAAGCCATGTTTTTACAGTCCTCTTTGTCCCAATCAGTTTAGAAACATGGAGATCAGAAATGAGATCAAGATGGATGCCTAAGTGAAACACAAGTGTACTTTTAAGTTCTTTGTAATTTAAAATGATACATTATCTATTATTCAAAGCCAACTACTGGATAATGAAATAAATTAGATGGCTAAACTGTTAAAAGCACAATTTTGAACAAACCACCCCCTACTCTTGAAAATATATCAAAACTGTAAAAGCAAATCATACAAGAATTGTGAAAAAAGCTTCCAAAGATGGATGCTATGGAGACATTGCTGTGTACGATGGGGTTTGGATGGGGTGGCCAGGCATTCAGAATGATGTACCTGGGGGAAGCCGACCAGTACGAGCAGGGTGAAGATGTTGGTGTGCTTCAGCTGGAAAGGCAGCTGCTTGATGCAATGGTCTGTGAAGGTGGCAATGACGTCACGCCACAGTGGGGCGCTGTTGAGTGACCGCAGGATCTCTGCCATGGAGCATGCCCAGTCCAAGCCTACCCGGCTAGAAAATAAGAGCTCCATTAGGTGGCAGTACAGTAGAGCTCCAAAACTCAACTCATCAGAGTGCCCTGCACTCCAAGGCAGACCAGAAGGCATGACGAAGAGCTGTTCATTAATTAGCTTAAAACCTTTTGGAAGAATGATTTTCATATGACGGTAAAAAAAAAACCACACACAAGGAACACAAAAACCCCACGTTCTGTTACTTATCTACTCAATCTACAACTATGTTTTTAAAAATCTCTATAAAAAGTCACACACATATCCACAAGTGTGTGTGCTCACATTAACAGACATGAAAAAAGTTTGAAAGGAAATGTATTAAAATTGTACCAGACACATTATTATGGTACAAACAGGGGTGATTTTTTTTTCATTTTTGTTCTCCAAATTTGATACAGTGTGTTATTTTTAAGATGACAATAGATTTATATTCTTCAACCCCAAGGTCTGCATTTGTTGCCCTCAGGAAAAAACAAATGAGAAATTATATCATAAGAGAGTTGAGTCAGCAGGCAGTACTGAGACTGTTCAGTTGACACCCTCTTAAGTGTAATTTTGCTGTTGGGGTTGACAACACTGCTAATAAAACCAAGCCTATTCTCACAAAAGATTCCCTGAGAGCAGCACTGTAGCACACTGAAATGAACGATCGGTCAGACCCTGACTGAATGCAATGAACACCAAGGTGGGGTAGGGTGGGGGTGTCTGGGTGAGTGAGAACCGGGGCGCTACCTGTCCAGACACACAGCTCCCAGGCTGAAGAGCAGGTGCGTGGTCTTCCAGCCATCAGGCGTAATGGAACTGTCCCCTGCTGCAAACAGGTTGTGTTTGGCTGAGAGGACCTTGATCACTGCAGAATCTACCTCTGCTGGTAAAAGGCGAACGATTAACTGTCCAAGAAGACCCAGGGTGAGATGGTAGGTTTCATTCAGGTGGCCTGCGTTTGAGATGACAACCTGAAACATGAGTGGGAGGACATGCTCCAGGTCTACTAGGGGAACTGTGGGGCCCTGCCGAGAGATGGAGAAAAATATGTTAAATCAAAAACCATGTAACTACCGCCAGCTAACCACTCCACTCCTTCATGTGTTTGTTACAACCAGCCCACTGCCAAAGGATCTACGCAGTGGCCTTCAATAAATGCCATATGCACAATGAAATGTAAAATAAACATTCTCAGGTATCACCTAGCAATCCTACTTTTAATTTTTCTTTACACTGAAAAATACACTTTAAAATTTTTTAGGAAATCCCCTTTGATATGACCATTATAAAAGAATTCAAATAATGCAGAAATACATAAAAGTTCCCCATAATCCATCCCCCTGCCAATGTCTAGGAGATAACAACTGTCAACAGTGTGATGAACCTTTCTCTATGCCTGTTTATATACTTTATAATACAAAAAATAAAAATTTTTCTTTTTTTTAAATACCATCCTACAACTTACTTTTTTCCATTAATATAATAACATCTTCCCCATACAAACAGAGCTCCTCAATCATTTTAATGGCTGCACACTACTCTATTTTATAGTTAAAACATAACTAATTTAATGGGTTTGCTATTGATAGACATTTCACATTATGAATAGTGCTGTGATGAGCATCTGTGTACAAGTTTCTGTGTGGACATGTGATTTCATTTCTCTTGGGCATATACCTAGAAGTGGAATTGCTGGGTCATGTGGTGTGATTCTATGTCTGACCTTTTGAAGAACTGCCAGACTGTTTTTCAAAGTGGCTGCACCATTTCACATTTATGAAAAGTTATAAAATACAGAGAGATACAAAGAAGAAAATAATTATCATTTATAACCTTACCCCCCAGGGATACACAGATGACTGCTATTAACAGTGTGTTCCAGTATATGGCTTTCCTAAAATTTTTTTTCTATGCATAACCACCACCTTCTCCTTTAAAAAAGAAATGTTTCTCTTACCAACTTTAAAGGAGGTAACATGGCTGCTAGTAATCCCAAAATCCTCTTCTGGGAACACTCAGCAAACACTTGCTCAGGGCTTGGAGTAACTGCCTTTTCCTCTACTGGTTTCTGAGATAATGCTTCTGAATATTCAGCATCTGGGTTGTAAAACATCAAACTTTCAGATTTTGCCAGTTTCTACATGTGTACGAAGAGGCAAGTGAGGGTGCATATAAACCACTGTGCTCTCCCTGTGCTGCTACAGAGACTATGGCTGGGACTTTAAAAACCTATTGCTTGGGGAGTGGATGTAGCTCAGTGGTAGAGCACCTGCCTCCCACATACGAGGTCCCAGGTTCAATCCCCAGTAACTAAAAAACAAACAAAACAAAACAAAAAAAACTCTATTGCTTAACAAGTCTTTGCTCAGATGTCCTCTTCTTGAGAACTGCCCTGATCACCCTATTTAAAGTTTCAACCTGCCCTCCCCACCATTAGTCCTGCACCTTCTGGCCCCCCCCCATTCCCCTAACCCTGCTCTTTTGGGCTCAGAGACTTTCATCATCTGTCAACATGCTATATTATTTCTATTTACTGTTTATTGTCTGTATTGTTTGATGTTTTTCTCAGTGATATATCTTAAGTGCTTACAAATGCTTCTGGAGCATAGCAGTAACTTGCTGAGTATTTATGGAATGAATAAACTGCATGTGAACCACGATGCTGATCCTCAGGAGAATCTGACTAGAGTAGATTTTGATGACCTGAACTGACACGGAGTGCTAGACTATTTGCTGGAATTTCAGAATTATATGCACTACAGAGATGAGCATTAGCCCCATCTGAGAGCTGGGCCCCACAGACAGGGCAGAAGGCCTGGTGCTTACCCTTGCCTCCATCAGAGTGGGCAGATGGCAAAGGTCCCGCCCCACCTGGGCTACCATAAGAAGGCGGCTGAGGTTTGCTCCCAGTCTCTTCAGCCCACAGCACCTCCACCTCACCACTGTCCAATCTTCCTGAAACACAGCTCTGACCTTGTTGCTGCTAACCTCTGGCAGGCCAAGAGGCACAATCTTCTCAGGCAGACATTTGAGGCCTTCCGCAACAGAGTCCCACAGTACCTTTCCAGTTTCATCTTCCTGTGTTACACTCCATCTCTACACACCTGCCAAAAGGGACTTTTCCCTTGAATTCGTCTGATGGTTTCCCACTTTGGGGCCTTTGCTCGTGTTGCTCTTCCCCACAGCAGATCCTATCATATTCAAGTCCCCTGCATCCCTTCCTTTATATTGCTTTATGGGGATATAATCTGTTCCAGATAGATTCCAATCAGTGTTAACAACCACTTACATCACTCTTTTGGGCAGAATCACATTCAACCTCTAGTGATCTGTACCTTCATGTTAAACTCTCCTAGACTGGGAGTTCCTTGAGGACAGGAACTGTATGGCTCTCTGTCTTGGCCCCAGTTTTATCACCAGAGCCTAGTACAGTGTGTGCCACATAGAAGGTACTCAGTAAATATGGGGAATAAATAAGGTAGGAGTGCAAAGTGAAGTAAAGATGGCTTTCAAAGTGTCATCAGCACGATCAGCAACTTACAGAAATGAGAAACCATGCACCCTTGGTTGCTAGCCAATTTTATTTTGTGTGCAATAAACAGCTCAGGGATGGGTATGTGCACATTTTAAGATGGAAGAGATCAAGTTAAATGGTCTTTACCTGGAAGTCCTGTACGTGTGCTAGCATCTGTGGCTGAGTCTGAAATTTGGGTCTGGCATGAAGGATCCTTCATTAACGATACACTTTTATCTGACTTGTTTCTCTTCTTGCAATCTAAATATCTGATTTCCTTATGAACATCAACTTTTCCCTAAAAAAGAATTAAGGTCTTTTGTAACAAAAGTTTACCCCATTAATATTATAATTTTTTAAGTCATTAGCCAACCAGTCTTCACAGACTAACAAACTTTTGAATTCCATTAGAAAATGGAATACAGAAATGGAAAATGAAATATCACCTGTTTCTTAAGATAAATCTATACTCCATATTAAGATACATTTCACAAATGCCTCTGTCAGAGCCTGCAGGTCACCTAAGTAATGGCTCCATAATAAACATCTAGTAAATTCTATTTAGCTTTCAGAAGCCAAGTATGAAAATTTTTCCATTGGGAAAAAGAAAAAAGTGAATGTCCTTTTATTATACTAAACTGACTACCTTTGATGCGCTTTTAAGAATTCTGTTTTGGCAATGAGACATGCTAAGGGGACTCTCCCTGGAGTCGTCAGAGTTTTCTGGAATGGGAGTCTGGTGGAAAACCACCCAGATGGGCAGAGTGCCAGCACTCAGCCTGCATTTCCTCAGGTAACACTGAGAATCATCCAGTGATTACCTGCACTCCTGGGGCCTCAGGGAGTTTTGAGCTGTCACACAACCTCATACATGGAATCTAGGTAACTTGGAAGTCTTTCATGCATGGCAGAGACAGCCCAGCTTCAAGAAGTCTGGGAACAAAGGCAGAGTGGTACACAACATCAAACACAAGAAGAAAGTGACATCTCTCAATGGCAGCTAACTTATGCTGCCCTTTCTGGATAATGGGCCTATGCTTTTTTAAAGTGTCAAAGTCAAAACGACAAAGCAGATTAAAGAGATATGACAACTAAATGCCATGGGGATACTGGACCAAGAGGAGGGAAAGCTATACAAGCCATGATTGGAATAACTAACAAAATGTGAATATGGGCTCTGGATAAAATATTGACTATGTTAAGTTTCTTGATTTTTGATCATTGTATTATGGGCCTATAAGAGAATGTCCTTGTTCTTAAACACTGGAGTATTAGGGGTAAAGGAACATGATGTCTCCAACTTAAATGGTTTGGGAAAAAACTTATACATATACATATATATATATTCTTATATTTAGAAATATTTAGAAAAATAGAGAAATAGAGATGGGGGAGAGAAAGAGAGGATAAATCACCAACATGTTTGATGACACAGAGGTCAATACATCAGCATCTGTTTTCCAAAGGCTAGCACCTCCTTAACCTAGTGCTCACACAGCAGCACCAACCCTGACATTTCCCTTCAAATTCAGGGGAAATATTTCACAGAAAGTACACACTGGAATCTTCCCTGGAGTGGAAAGGCAGAAGAAGCTGTGGCCAGTTTACCAATCTACCCTGAAGCTGCAGCTTAGTAAGAATGTTTAAGGGAATGACAGAATAAAAGCCAGCAATTTTCTAGTAATTTCTCTGCTTTGGAGAAAGTGAGAGAAGTGGTGATCTGTCTTTTGTAGGGAGACTGCTTAGTAAAATTTGGGAAAACGCTTCTCCTAAGAGGTGAATAGACTCAGTACAGTAAGTAGAGAAGAGATGGCCATTTAGTTGGATTACAATTGCCTGGCTAGTATGGCTTATCTCTTGGAATCTACGTGCTAATTTCTGAACTGGACTTCTCAATTTTTCAGCCAAGAAGAAAATATGTGAAATAAATGATCTAATTGGAGCATCCATCATTTATTAAAACAATTATAATTGAATTTATTCCTTAGTTTGGTATTTTTCTTACCTCATTCTATAACTTTTTGTTTTCTACATAGCACAAAATTCCAGCTATATCTGCTCATATCCTTAGGGACCTGGTGACACAGATACCAGCACTTAGGTTCTAGATATTGTCCAGTTTGAACCAGCCGGGTGAGATTTGGCCAATTGTATCATTTCATGTTCTTTGACTGATGACATTTAATGTGGTTATATTTCTGACATTCTTGATTGGCTATATTTATGACTTGGGGATTTGGATAGGGCTAAACTGTGATAACAGGTTTCTAAATATACCTGATGCCCTTTCAATTAGTTACACTAACCACATCACACAAACTGGACCCTGATCTGGCCCAGGCCAGTTGGTAACCTTCAGGGCCCAATTTGCAGAGTGGTTTTCACTGACCTAATTCTTGTCCTGGTGAATTCTTAAGGAGCAAGCCCTTTAGTGGGCACCTCACACCCTAAAAACAGACTTTTAAATTATTATTCCTCTGAGACAGAATCAGGGTTCCCAGAGTAGTGATGGATATTAGGTCAGAACAAAGAATGCTGCCCAGGAAATTCCATTGCTTTAGGGTGCTGCTGGAGAAGACAGCATTTGACTTTGGATAAGCCTGGTTCAAAGAGAGGAAATGAAGCAAATTACCCATGAGTAAAGATAAAGAATGGCAATATAGGGAAGCGGCTGTATATAGGAAGATCAGTTGGTTGGGCTCCCGTTTACCATATGGGAGGCCTGGGTTTGATTCCTGGGGCCTCCTGGTGAAGGCAAGCCAGCCCGCGCAGCGCGGTGAGCTGACAGCCCGCACGGCGCGGTGAGCTGGCGCAGCAAGATGGCACAACGAAGGGAGACAAGTAGACACAGAAAAACGCAAAGCAAGTGGACACAGCGAGCACAAGCAACGGGGGGTGGGTAAAAAAAAAAAAAAAGAATGACAATATATTTTAGCCTTAAAATTAGCACTTAAGCCTATATATGAAAGTGGGGGAGGGGTGACAGAGAAACGATTATCTAGCATTTCTGAATATATATGTCTTTCTTTTTTTTAAGAGGAGGTACAAGGGATTGAACCCAGGACCTTGTACTTGCAAAGCAGGTGCTCAACCACTGAGGTATACCTACACCACTAAACTTTTTTTTTCTTATTATTATATTGAACTTTGTTCTATTATGCAGATAGAAGGAAAGAAATGGAAAAGGAGATGGAGGGGCGATCTGAGTCACCTACTTGCAGACCAAGGCAGTACTTAGATCCCAAAGGAATTTATGAATTAGAGCCAAAGGGAATGTAAACTGAATGATATATAATTGACCCCTTGTCTGCAAAGATGGAACTCCCTAGCAATGAAACTGCATAATATAAACTGATGAAGCAGCATTGTGTAATGCTGAAAATATAAACATTCATTTTGTGGGCCTTACCTGTGTTATTACGTACAGCGAAGCTAATACATATACTATGCATAACAGCCCCCCCCTAGTTGATATGTAGGGATATAATTCTGATTTTCTCTACACCTGGGGGAATGACCCAGGCTTCAAGTCCCACAAAGCCTGGATCCTTTGGTGCTTAAGTGTGGCATGTCATAAGATGCTGGAGTGTACAAGAAAATACAATTATCTCTCAGACTCAAAGATGAAGAGTGCTGATTTATCCTGTCTCTCCTGATAATGTTCTCTCTGCCCCCACCATAATTTGTGGGTGGTTGTAGTACTGTCTGGAGAAGGAGTTTTGTGGTCAAAAGTGGCAACACTTCAGAGATAGGCTTAAAGCAGTTATGTTGCCAGATTCCTGCTGGCTCTCTGGCTGCAAAAGGTAATAAAATTTTTTCAAGTTTCTGCCAATTATCCTTGCTTTTGTCTTCCTTTAAATGATAGTGGGGTCCCAGTGAAAAAAGTGGGGATCTGTGACATGACAGACAGGACAGAAACATCAGTGGCTGCCAAGGTAAAGTCAGGGGCATTTACAGCAGAAACTCAAGTATGGAAGACACATCACAGAAATAAAATTATGCCCTTCCACTAAACAAACTTTAGTGTCACAATCAGGTTACGCCTGGATCCAGAAAGGCTCTTCTTCTGTTTATACAACTCTATATTACTACTGTGTCTACTTGATAAAAGAGTAAGCATTTAGTACCACCTTTTTATTGACTGAATTTAAAAATAGCTACACATATAGAGAGTTTACCATGGGCCCAGAACTAAACTCTTTTGGGACATAATCTTGCCACGTCTTATAAAAGAGCCAGGAAGCAGGTAATAGTAGCAGTTAATACTGACATGGAGCTTATTATGAACACTGTTCTAAGTATTTTGCATAAACTCAATGAATCCTCACAACTGCCCTATGGAATAGATTTTACTATTACCATCCCTGTTTTACAGCTAAGAAAACTGAAGCAAAGAGATCACAGTAAATTGCCCAACGGGGAGCATATGTAGCTCAAGTGGTTGAGCGTGTGATTCCCATATACGAGGTCCCAGATTCGATTCCTGGTACCTCCCAGAAACAAACAAACAAACGAAAAAACCAACTCTCATTGGGGAGTGGATGTAGCTCAGTGGTTGAGCGCCTGCTTCCCACATACAAGATCCTGGGTTCAATCACCGTTACCTCCTAAAAAATAAAAACAAAAAAAACTTGCCCAAGGTCTGACAGAGCAGACCTGAACCCAGGCAGTCTTGGTCTTAACTACTCTGCTATGCTGACTTGTGTGCATGGCTCTCTGTTTAGGGGTTAACCTGTGATCTGTAAGAACCGTTATTTACATTGCAGTGCACCAAAGGGTCTGCCTCTGAAGGCTCCTCAGCAACCTGGACAGCTTTCCTCTGCAGCTGCTCCTCTGGTGTCCGGGTGGGCAGAGTGACTGGCAGGGCCTGATTTTCTGGGCTAGATCCACCATCTGGCAATATACCAAGAAGAGCTAGAGCTTTAAGACCTGTATGGGAAGCAAGTAAGAGAATGGTTAAAAGCTTGATAACAAGGGTTATTCTCTGCAAATGCCATAGATCACTTGGCTATTGCCTGGAAATAGACAGCTGAGTTCTACCCAAACCAAACCAAAGAGAACTCAATTCAAATATCCCTGGCTATCCAAACCTATTCAGTTTCGGATCTCAGACAGTGAAAGTTAGGATAGTGAGGGCTATCTGTGCTTTATTAACAACAGAAGACAAAAGATACAACAGGATTGTCTATTTGGTACCAAATCATAAACATTAAATTTTTATAGAGGCACCACAAACCACAAACCAGCTTTCTAAATTCCCACTGGCATATAGATGATAAAATTGCACTGAAACACTGATATGACCCACCTGCTACCTAATACAGGTCTGAATCCCTAACGTTTATTAGAATAGGGAGTCTATAATACTGAGAGAAATTTAACATTCAAGTTATTTTCTCTCTAGCAATCCCCAGTAAAGTGAAAATCGTCTAGATATTTTGTTAACCCGACTGTTTTACCTGTAAATAGCTCTCATCTAAAATACAGTTGTGTGGAAGTTGATTTATACTCTAGGTTTAAAAAAGGTCTAGATTCCTTCAGCAAAATTAAATTTGGTAGATTCAAATACTAAACACTCTATCCACACATCAAGAGTTTTAATTATTATTATTTTACATGTTTATGTAAATATTTTAGAGAAACTAAATGCTACTACCATGCCAGCATTTCTCTCAAATGTATTTGGTAACTTAAAATTAAGTTCCATGTGAGGGCGAGCCCCTCCAGTGGAAAACTGTTTTTTGTTGCTGTTAAACAGAGCATGGTATTTCACTTCTACCAGGGCTTTTCCCTCACAAGCAGCTGATTCATAATTGCAGAATCTAGGTAATGAGTATATGGGAGTTCACAAGCAGCGAGGGCTGGTTTTGGTTTCCGTGCATAAGGAACATCACCTTTTCCCTGGTGAGCCTTCATCAGACAGGCCCCGACGAGCTGAACGCATTGGCTCCGCAGGCTGTTGGCATTGCTGCGGGCCTGGGGGTCTAGCTTCTCCCCGTCCACGTCCTCTGAACTGGCCAGGTGGGCACTATAGAGAGCCAGAGCAGCGAAGAGCAGCCAGGAGTAGTTGTGGATGTAGGGCTGGATAAGCCTCTGCCGGTCGCTGATCCGAATGGTCACCATCGGGTGGGCCGTGATGCTGTGGGTTGGCAAATGGCTGCCAAGGCAAGATGTTTTTAAGATCTGCAAGCCTTTGTGAGGCTCCAAAGAGGAGAGCAGGGCCTGAGGGGAGCCTGTACACGGCCTTGACTGGGCACTAGTCCCCTCTAAGGCTCCTGTGGATCATAGAAACCCTATGAAATTTTAAAGAGAGGATGGACCCTCTCCCCAGAAAAATGAACTAACACAAACACTGCATATACCATTTCAGATTTCACAACCCCCAGAAGACTATCTATGGAAACCAGGTTAAGCAAAAATATCTTATTATGAATTTTGGAAGACGTGCTAACATTTTGGTTATGAGAGGAAATTTCCATAATACTTAGAGATGCATATGAACTATGTAGGAGAGAAATGACTTGAGGTCAGTCTGGAATTTGCTTTAAAATACTTTAACCAATGGAAAAGAAAAGAAAACAAAACCAAACCCAGAAAGGAATAAACAAAGCCACAGCAAAATCTTCTTAATTGTTGAATCTAGGTAATAGATATGGGAGTTTACTATACTTGTCTCTACTTTTAGGTATGTTTGAAAATTTTTTATAATAAAACCCTTTTTCAAAAAAGAAGCCCATTTTGAAAATAAAGGAATAGCTAAAGAAAAAGGCTATAGGGCTACAGGTCCTCTGGGACATACCCGTAGGAATATTTCTTTGCCGCATAGCATCCATAACAAAGATCAAAGTCATCACACACGTTGCAATTCATTCTCTGGCCTATGATCAAACCCTGGCAGTGGTCACAGGTAAACTCCATGTTGACCATTTCATGGTCATCCCCATGGCCCTCAGGCTTCACTCCACCTGGGGAAAAAAAACAGTAGTGTGAGAGGGATGGGGCAAAGGGCTCCTAGAAAGGCTAGCTTCCAAACCCAAACCAATCCCAGCACCAGTGCAGTTCCCAATTTATTGCTCAGGAATGGCAGGGGCCACAGGCATCCTTTGGAGACCAGGGCCCACTGCCCGTGTGGTTCTGAGCATAGGAATGCACAGAACTTCTCTGGCAATGGTACAACGTACTGACCCCCCCTTTTCCAGAGCAGCAGTGTGTGTGATCAAATAACTGACCAATTCCCATCATAACCACTGTTTGGCAGAAACAAGTCCTGTGCCATTTGTGAGCTATCTCCCATGACACTTCCTCTGACAAATCTTAAGCATCTGATGGTGTATTCCTCTTAACAAGTACTGAGGAGTGATCAGTTTTTGCCCCTACTTTTTCACCACCAGATATATGGCAATCTATATGACATTCAGATGCTGGAAGGAGGAGAAGAA
The DNA here is from genome assembly GCA_029593785.1 of Cabassous unicinctus. Taxonomy (NCBI): domain Eukaryota; kingdom Metazoa; phylum Chordata; class Mammalia; order Cingulata; family Chlamyphoridae; genus Cabassous; species Cabassous unicinctus. The sequence continues at coordinate 22,566 of JAQZBX010010159.1, forward strand.
AAAAATGAGAGAAGAATTTAAAAATGTATCAAGCCCATGCAGTCCTCTCCCATTCTCCCTCCCACCCTGCCCTCAAAGCAGGGTTCGATCAAGGAACTCAGGGACCAGAGAGGACAAGCCATCAGTTGGCCCAGTTGAATGCCCAGTGAATAGCGGAAATGACAAGTCCAAGGAACTATCAGAGAAGAGTTACATTTCTAAGGTGAGTTGCTCCCAAATGCCAGCTCTTAAGAGAGACATACTGTGCCCCAGAGAACCTAGCCTTCTCCCATCACAGCACCTACCACTCAGCATTGTGGTTACCTGCTTGCTTATCTCTCTCCCTTAGTAAAATGCAAATGCTATGTGGACCATGAGGCAAGACAGTGTGTCTATCTTAGTACTCACTATCACTCAGAACTGGCACAGTAGATGCTAAATATTCATACATGGTATAGATGTAAAAATCACAAAGGTCAGGTACTTATTCAAGATAAGTAATGTTGCAGATGAAAAAATATTGTATCCTTTACTCTAGTGACCAGAGATTCTCCTAACAACGGAACTGAGAGCACCAAGCAGACCTTTAGTGGGAAAAAGTAAATGTCTCTTTCTGAAAAAACTAAGCCCTTGACATATACAGGAGGGTATCTTAGCCTCGGCACTACAGACATTTTGGGTAGGATAACTGTTGTGGGTGGCTGCCTTGTGCATTATATAATGGAGGAAGAAGGGGAGTGGGCAGGTTCTGGGGCAAATCCCACTGGGTGCCTCTACGCCTTTCTCCCTGTCAGATACATTTATCCAAATGAAATCACATTAAGGTGACTATCAAAGGCATACATGAGGGACAGGATAATTCTTTGTTGTGGGGGTGCTATCGTGCATTATATGTTTAGCAGCATCTCTGGCCTCTACCCACCAGATACCAGTAATATTCTCCCCACTGCCACACCAAGTTGTGACAATCAGAACTGTCTCGACTTGGCCAAATGTTACGTGGAGGACAAAATCGCTGACTTAGGGTCTTCAGATATTATAGGACAGTGCAGTAAAAAGAGACATCACTTTCATGCTCCTTACTAGCAGAAGGTCCCGACTGAGTGATTATGATAATTATGTAGGTAGGGGCTTGGATCAATAGTTTTATCTTATTTAGGTGACAAAAGGTTAATGAGCAGTTGACCTTTACTAAGCTTTCACGGGTCTGAAATTCAGTTTCAATTATTCTCAAATTATTCTGAAGGTTCATGACACGCAGTCATTTGTCAGTGTGCTGAGGCATGAAACTGCACTATGTACTCTGTGGCTGGTAGTGAATGAACCTAGCTGATCACTCACTACCGACATCATTTCCTTTTTCCATAAGTGCCTGTATCTTAACACAGCTTTGCTGTTCTCTACTGGAAATGGGTGGCACAGTAATTTTTAGGAACGGGGAAGGGGATGGGGGTGGGATTCTACAAAGGCTCTACAAAGAATGTCAGTTTGTAAGTAATGGTGATGAGTGTGGTGGCTTCTATTACTGGTAGAATTTACTTTAAGTGCCTCAAGAATTTTTTATATCTGTATTTATATCTGTATTTTTATATCACTCTATTTTATGGGGAAATTATATGCTATAGTGGTATTCATGAATTTGGGAATCTGCAAAGATCTTAAGACATAACCCTGAAGAATGATGAGCATCTACTAAAATTGAGAGTTGTCAGATATGTAACTTCGTTGCTCTTCCCATAATCACAGGCTTAACACAAACTGCAACCAGGTAGATGACTGCTTATCTCCTTAATGTCACCAAACCTTATTCCCCACAGTAACAAGCAAGTATGTTCCCTATGTGATATTCAGATTATGAAACTCCCCTGTAGTGTGCCACCCCCACAGTGTATCAAATTCAGACAAAGATATTCATTGTGAGTGAACTTCAAGGCTCTGCACCAAATGCCTAAACTCCATGATCTACCATCTCTCATTTTTCTGAACACTCACTCTGATTTTCACTGTGGTGTTACTTCCCTCAAACTAGGTTCTTTCCTGCTACCTCTATACTGCCCATTAGGCCAGGATTAACGAGCCTTCATTACTTCCCCTCTGCCCTACCATCATTTCTTGTCTTCTACATTCTACTAAAGACTCTGACTGCCATGAAAATTCCCCTTCTGAAAAAGGCTGTATATGGCCTTGGGGAGCAGATGTAGCTCAGTGGCTGAGTGCCTGCTTCCCATGTACGAGGTCCTGGGTTCAATCCCTGGTACCTCCTAAAAAAAAAAGTACATGGCCTTTGAAATCACACAATTCTGGGTTTGAATACATCTCTGCTACTTAATAGATGTGTGACTTTGAGCAAGTTATTTCTTCATCTCTATAATCTCCAGAGCCTCATTCATAAAATAGGAATAATACACCACTGGTTTGTTGTGAGAACTGAACACCTCACCTGACCCACACACACACTTGCCACCCCAAATTGGCTTTGCTTTCGATTTTCCTCATTGTCCCTATTGTCAATGGCATCCAGTAGCTCATTCCAGAAACCTCTGTCAAAAGGCCCTGTCAGTTCCACCACCTATTATCTCTCGTAAATACCCCTGTCTCTCTGTACTTTTACCACTCTACCTTTATATGTTGTCTAGACAACTACATGAGCCTCCTAACTGGTCTTCTGCTTTCATTCCCCACATCCCCTATCCATTCTCCACACAGCTTCCAGTCTGATCTTTTAAGAAAGATTAATCAGATCACATTAGTTCCCTGCTTAAGGAAAAAAAAAATGTTATCGAGCCGTGAGTATGGCTATCTCACGTTTCACCAAAATAAACTGATTAAATAAGAAGAAATCAATCCTTAAAGCCAAATATCCAGAAACTACTAAAATAGATTTTCATGAGGCATTTTAGAATCACAGATGAAAACAGACTTCATGACCATAGACTCAGTAACTGAGAGAGAATACTAGTCACGAAAGAGAATGACGGCCCTGGTCTCCTTCTCAGTCTAAACCCAGCAGGCCTCCAAGCCCCATCAGGCCCTGCTGAGCGCTCTTCACCTCTGATCCATTTCCATTCCCACTACCATAAACCTAGTCCTTGTGACCATTGTGACTGTCAGAACGACCTTCCTCTAGCATAGCTCTGATCATGTTAATCAAGCTCTGCGTGAAAAATCTTTCCCATTGACTGTATCTCAGGGACCTATAATCTGGGCCTCTCTGTCTTAATCCATCACTCACCTTCTGGTCAAGTGTGTCTACCTAAACATACTACAGGCATACACTCCTTTTCACCTGTGTTTGCACTGCCCTGGATGGTGACGCTCTCCATTGTTTTCTTCACATCCAACTTTGAATAACTTTCTTCAAAGACCAATTCACACCCCACCTCCTCCATTAGCCTTCTCTGCAACAGTGATTTCTACTACCACTGAACTTTTCCAGAAATAATCCATACCACTCACTTGTAACTCAACATGGACACTCTTGTCCTAGAATATACACTTTATGGATCTGTCCAGTCTGACTCTAGACGGTAAATGTTTCCAAGGCACTGGGCTATGTACACAAAGGGCACTCAACTGTTCACACCTGTTGATCTGCTTTATTTACCTCAGCATCTACAAGTTAAGTGAATTAAAGAGTTTTTTAATTTGTTTTGTAAAAACTTGTTTTGCTACTTGTAAACACTGCATGATTCAGAGACAAAACGCTTTCCTGGGAGCTCAAGTGAATGCACATTCAATGGTTGTGAGTGTTTAGCAAGTGTCTATGATGGAAGCTGGAAGCTGTGGAGCGTCTCATCTAGTTGGGGAGATAAGGCTCATATCTGCCAACAAGTCAAAGAATACTGCCAGGCAGTATGTCTATTTAGTGCAATGCAAGTTTTAAAATGACAAGATCACAGAATATAGGAACAATAACTTTTGGATTCAGTATACTCAGTCCATGCAAATTACCTAGGAAGCAAGTTTTGCAGAGATCCATGTCGCTGCACTGTAGGCACCGGTAGCGATGCCAGGGGGCAATCTCATCACATCCATCACAAGAGATGTCCACATTTAACAGGTCACAGTAGCGAGCAATGAACATGTGCATCTGTAAGGAGAAATATGCACAATTAACCGACAGACTTTCTAATGTGGCCACTATTCATAAACCAATTCACTCCTTTAACAGGTACTTAACTGGATACCTATGATGTTCCAGGCATTGTACTAGGTGCTAGGGTTAGAAAATGAATGAGCTCGGTGTCTAGTCAGGAATTCCCTCAAGCAAACAGATGATGGGCCTACAGTCCAATAAGGTCTTTGCTAGGCAAATTCAGGAGGCTGAGAGAACACAGAGGAGAGATGTTAATGTGTGTTAGAAGGGGTAGGGAAGGCTTTCCAGAGGAGATCATTCCACAGCTGAGACCTGAGTTAGTTGGGTGGGAGTGAAGGTGGTGGGGCCATGCCAAATAAAAATAACAGCAAGCTTTAGAGGCCCCCCGAAGAGGGGCAAGACAACAGTTGATGAAACTGGCAATAATTCAGGATAGAGAATAGAGTACAGAAGGGGAGTAAATAGATGAAGGTAGAAAGATGAGACAACAAAGGGCTTTGAATGCTAGTCTGAGTCACTGCCAGTATTTAAGTAGAGGAGTCATGCCATCAGGTTTGAGTATTTAAAAGTCCCTATGATTGCTGAATGAAAAATGCACTGATGCGGGGGAGGGGGGTAAGACTAAAGTCAGGAAAACCAACCAGGATAGAAGTGGTTAAAATAACTCCATGACAGACAGTGAGGATGGCACTGAGGCAGCCAGCAGATCTGAGAGATAGTAAGGTGGTGGAAGTGAGGAACCTTGGTGACAGACTGGATATGGGTGTGAGTAAAGAGAAGGGTCAAGAAAACCACATCCAAATTTCTGACTTGGGTACTTAGTTGGACAATGGTAGTGTTCTCAGATAAAGGACACTGCAAAAGGATCACTTAAAAGAAAAACTTTAGGGCGAGATTATAAAGGCACTGATTTATGAGCAAACAAATAGTTTAAGTGAAAAGTACTGGAAGCTAGGGTACAGTTTATCTTTAGAGCCTGGAAATCAGGGAACAATCAGGAAGTCAACACATAGTAGTAGAACAGAGCAAATATGCTAAGTCACCTTAGAACAGCAGAATGGCTCCCATTAAGATTTTAACATATGAGAGAGAAAAAGAAGTCACAGAGGCAAAGCTGGTGTGCTCCATCCAAGCCCCACAGAGGTTCTATATAAGCAGAGTGCTTATAGTAGGAACATAGTAGGAACTCAACACTTAGAAATGAATGAATCTGAGGCAGGAGATGCCTGGCACAAAAAACCGGCCAACATGGTGCCAGTGGCAGGTATAACACCTAATGTGGAAATGGAGATGGTGGGTTGTCCTGAGGCCTTTCTATGTCTGGATCATATAACTTTGATTCTGTGTATATATGGCTGCTTCCAAGCTCACCAGGCAACCTTCTGGTTAAAATGTGGTTTCCCAGGTGGCTTGCCTATAGGACAAGAATGTGCTGTGCCAGGGATGCCAGAGTCCAGGCCCTTCAGTGATTCTATTTCTCACTGTAAATTAATAAATTGACACTTAATATTATATATCAACCTCATCAGCCAATTTTCTGAGTCCAATTCTAAGGGAGGGAGCCCCTCTCTGAGTATGATAATCAGAATTCAGAGCCTCTCAGGCTAAAAGTCCAGACTCGGTGACGGCAGACTCACTAAGGCACTAAACGCCACCTGGAGCCCTCTGGGGAGACAGCCTGCTGGCACTGTCCCAGGCAGACTGTCCTCTCCACACTCCTACCAAGTCACTTCATATCACTCTAGTTGAGAGGTCTTACTTTCCTCTGCTTCTCTGGATCTTCCTGGGCTATTTTTTCATACCAGGCCTCAAACATGCCATCCTGACACTCATCCATCCATTCTGAATTCTGCTTGGCATCAGCAAGCTCATCTTCTTCACTCCATTGGCTGAAAGGACAGAAAAAGAGAAAAGCATGCCTCGCCTAATAATCAAGAAAAGTACTCGTGAACAGATTCTGTGTTCTATGGGCCTAATATAGTGATGATATTTAAACTTCTGAAGGGAAAAGATCAATTTGCTTTTCAAAGTTCCAGGATTTGCCAGGTGTTTGATAGATATATATCAAGCAAGAGAGAGAAGTACTTTCCAGAGCAGACTACAATGGGTGAGGAATTATACCCATATGGCATAATTCCACTCAAAAACCATTTGTGGTGAACCTACTATGTACCAGACACTGGGGCCAAATAAAGTGATTAAAAAAAAAAAAATTTTTGATTTTAACATGCTCAGCACATCCTAGTAGAAACAGCATGAGAAAGGAATCAAGAGACCCTGTTGCTTTGGCTCTACCACTAGCTGCTAAGACCTTGACACGCTACTCAGTCCTGGTCCCCAGTTTCTCATTTCTAATAAAGGGTTTCAGGTAGATAATCTCAAGGGCGCTTATAAAAAGAGAAAAATTATCAATTTCCATAATTTCAGTTTACAGTTCATTTTAGCAACCAGAATTTTTTAAACACAAGGATTTTTCAATTGCAAATGCAAATTTACTAACCAATACACATTTAGCATTCCAACAAACTGATTTTTAAAAATCATCTCATACCTAGCTTTGGGCTAGGTGCTAACAAGGGATTGGTAAGGAAGGGTGTGGTCCCACCCCCAAAGCCTATACTAGGCAGGTGCTGATAAAGCGATGCCTGACACACTCAGCAGACTGACAGCTGAAGAACCACTATGCTGATGCCTCCTCGCCCCTGCCCCCACCTCAGGGCCCTGTTCCCTCCCTCTGCCAACAGCACTCTCTGACAGTGGAGCAATAGCCAAAGTTAGGTAGATGAAGAGACAGCTTTAAATCTATCTCCTTTCCACTGAATATCTCTTCTGAAAGAGTGATAATTGTCCTAGTGTTGACTTACTCATTTATTTCTTCCTAATTCTCTCCTCCTAACTATAGCCTTTCTTCTCCCATTTTCTTCTCCTCCCTTTCTTTTCTACACACATGAGTGGTTAATGGATATTGGAGTTCAGCAAGGTAGAGAGATATGTGTCAAAAGTGGAATGAAAAAAAACTGCACACTATTGTATCTCATTCCATAAATCTTTATAATGTAAAAGAGGTTATAGTGGCTAAAATCAGACCTACATGAAACAAAAAAACAATGAAAAAGATTCTCCAATTCAACAAACTGAATAGACTTGGAACCACAGAAAATGCAGACGATCCGCATCCTCAGAGTTCACAATACCACCACCAAGCATTTACAGAGCTACTATGGGCCAGACTCAGTTCTAAGTGCTTAGAAACGTAACTCCTTTGGTCTCCACAACAAGCCTTTGAGGTAGGTACCATTATTAGCTCCCACTCTAACATGAGGAAACTGAGGCACAGAATGGTTAAATAATTTCCCTGAGGTCACACAGCTAGTCAGGGGCAAAGCCAGGATACTGCACAGTCTCGCTCCCAAGTCCATGCTCTGAATCCCCAGGCTACGGTCCCTGTAAGTGACAATCTACTTGAGGAACTGCAGGGTGCAGGACTGTGTTCTTACCTGATCACACTGTCATGAACACTGATATTTTCTTGTGACATTTTCATGAGGAGATCTGGTAACTGAATATCAACAAAGAAGGCAAGATCACTGGGCTCCCAACCCATATCCAAAAGATGAAGCAGTGCTGTCTGAACACACGATAAGGCAGGCAGCAAGGACCTAAAAGGCCACAAAGGTGGAAAAATTATAAAAATGATCAAAGCAGCCCAATACCCAGAGAGTCAACAGAAAGAACGCAAATTGGCATTTCCCTGCTCCCCATTAACTCTGGCTTGTTTCTAACTGGAAAGCAGAAGATAACTCCAGACTGTTGGATGGTTTCTTTTCACTTCCTTCCAAATTTCTCATGCTCCATTCAGAGACTCTTTAAAGGACAAAGCAAAAGAACTCTGGAAGGCATGAACTATGGTTTCCACCCTGCCAGGACTTCCAGAGGGGACATTTTATGGTAAAAGGGCTGAGTAGTATAAAACCATATCCTGATTAATAGCAAGATCAGGGCCAGGCAAAAATTAGCTAAGGTTATACAATTTCGATTGTGGCTTACACTGACTAAGGAGAAGACTGGGAAATGGTTTTACACTCAAGTTTAAAAATATAATCCACTGTGTATAATACATTGAAAACTGAAAGCAGGTTACAAATTCTTAGATATACTAAGACCCATCTCCACCCCCACCCCCACCCCCACACACACTTTTTTTAGGAAGTACCGGGGATTGAACCTGGTACTTTGTACATGCAAAGCAGGCACTCAACACTGAGCTTCACCTGCTCCCAAGACACACCCCCTTTAAAAAAAAAGTACATATCATATAGAAAAAAAAGACTGGAGTAAAATATACTGGGGTAAAACATACTAATATGTTAACAACTATGGTTAGCTCTAGATAGCAGGATTACAGATTATTGTATTCTCTGTGCTTTTCTGTATTTTCAACATTGAACATGTATTTTTTGGTAATCAGAAAAAATCAAAATACATTTTTTTTGTCTAGAAATTAAAGTAATCTAGTACCTGTCATTTATGCTTCTAAATCCTTTAATTGCTTTGACCAAAAACAGAACAAGCTGATAGTAAGTATCTCGAATTTCTTTGTGTAGTTCTGCACCACAGCCTTCCAAGTGTCCAAAATAACTAGAAACAGAGGAAATCACCAGTCACTTAACTGTCAGAACATCATTTACTTAATCACTACTCTTTACATGGAAGAGAGATTAGCTGAAGCAAGTAGAACAAAGTGGCACAGGAACTGAAGGAAATACAAATATAGTCACTTTAGAAAGTAAAGGACAGGGAAGCATATGAAGCTCAAATGACTGAGTTCCCACCTACCACATGGGAGGTCCCGGGTTTGGTTCCCAGTGCCTCCTAGAGAAAATGAGCAAGACAACGAGCTCGTGTGACAGGTTGGTGTGGCGAGCTGACGCAACAAGATGATGCAACAAGATGATACAAAAAGATGACACAACAAGGAGACACAAAGAGGAAACAATGAGAAACACAACAAAGCAGGGAGTGGAGGTGGCTCTGGTGACTGAGCGCTTTTCTCCCACATGGGAGGTCCCAGGTTTGGTCCCCGGTGCCTCCTAAAGAGAAGACAAGCAGACACTGAGAGCACACAACAAATGGACACAGAGAGTAGAGAGCGAGCGTAAACAATGAGGGGGCGGGGAATAAATAAATAAAATAAATCTTTAAAAAAAAAAGAAAGTAATGGACAATATAACAAGTGAGTCCACTGGGATGGGTCAAGAGAGCTGCCCAACAGGAGTAGGGGGCTGCTGCTGATTTGTCTTTCTTTGTTAATATAAAAAAACAGCCCTCCCACTGCTACTTAATTGTTTCCTCTCTATCTGCATTAAGTTTTCCCTCATTACTGACTCATTTCCACCAGCATACAAATGTGCTCTAATATCTCTTAAAATCCCTTAGTCACTCCCACATGCCCCTCCGGTTACTGCCCCATTTCCCTGCTCCCCATTAAGGACATGTTTTTTTAAATAATTGTCTGTGGTCTCTCCATTTTCTCACACCACATTCTCTTCTCAACCCAGTCTAACTGGCTTTTCAACACCATGGTTCCACTAAGACTACTGCCAAATCCAGTATGTTATTAGTTTACTCAACTCTCCCAGCAGCATTTGACCCCACTGACTATCCCTGTCTTTTTGAGATACAGTTCTTTTGGCTTCTGTGACACTACTGCCCCCAGATTTTCATTTTACATCAATGAAAACTCCTTTTGAACTCCTTAGCTGGCTCCTCTTCCTATGCTTGACTTCTAAATAAAGAAATGTCCCCGGGGCTCATCCTAGACTCCTTGTCTATGTGGTCTTGATTTTCTAGACGGTCTCATCTGGTCTCATGGCTTTAAATACCACCTAAATGCTGCTGGCTTCCAAATTCTACCCCAGCCAGACTTCTTTCTAGATTTTTAGACTCTAATCTCTGTTTTCTTGACAATTTACTTGGATGTCAAAGAAGTTGAAACTTAAAATGGCCAAAACAAAACTTCTGATTTTCCCACAAATCTGCTTCTTCCCTACTCTTCCCCTCTCAGTAAAATGCATCATCTACCCAGCTGCTCAAGCCAAAATGCTAATGTTCCAGGCCCCCAGGATTTCTTTCTTTCATTTACCTTCTATATCTAATCCATCAATAAATCCTGATAATTCTACCTCCAAAATACACCCTGAATCCCACTCTTTTCTCTCCATTTCCAGTACTTCTGCCTAGTCCAAGTCCCATCATCTCTTGCTTGGACTATTCCAATGGTCTTCAAATGGCTTTTACTTCTACTCTTTTTCACACAGCAGCCAGAGGTATCTGTTAAAAATATAAATCAAAGTGTGTCTCTCCTGGGCTAAAATTCTCCAATGGTTCCCCATCTAAAACTAAGTAGAAAATCTGAACACTTTCTAAGTAGAAAATCTGACAGAAAATCTGAATCTGTCCTGTGTAACTTTGTGACTCTGTCTCTTGCCCTACACTCAGGCACAATGACTTTCTTTTGGGCCAATTCCCTAGCCTAGGTAGAGCTTTTGCTCTGTTCCTTCTGCCTTTAATGCTCCCTGTGCCTATTGCCCCCAATACCCCACCCCAAATCTTAGCTGATTCCTTCTGGCTATTCATCCTTTGGCTTATATGTCACTTCCTCAGCTTGCCTTCTCTGACTGCCAAAACTAGGTCACTCTGTATAAAATCTCTACATAGCCATATCCCAATCTGCTATCTGCTTACTTTTTATTTTTTTATCTGTATCTCCTCACTAGAATATAAGCTCCATTTAGGCATTATTAATTTTAGAAGACAATTAGTATTTCTTTAAAACTACCTCATTTTCCTTGCAGACTTGTAACATGTGCTTACTTGGTAAAATCTTTCTGGCACGCCAGCAGTTCTAACAGGAAAAGTATATAAGGTGGATGGAAGCAGTGAGGCTGTCCAAGGGATTCTGCACAAAACTGAATTATCTTCAGTACTTCAAGGATGCTCTGGGCTTGGGCCCTCCTCAAGGAAAGAACTTTTACAACACTGGAGACAAAAGTCAAGTCAGGAACACCCAGAAAACTCTGGAGCAGAAACAAAACATAACCTCCCCTCTACCCATGTTCTAATCCAATATCACTTAAAAATGAAATACTACTGTAAGGTATTAGAAATATCCTTCAAGAAGATTATCATTACCTTTTGGGTACTTTCAGCCATTACTTAGCAGCATTACAAACTGGTTCATACCAATGGGTTAAAGGCCTGACAATCCATATTAAAAAGTAAGTGAATTACAAAGGAACTCTGACATCAGAAATAAGACCTTAATTCTCAGGACAGGAAATTCCTCACTAAGTTAAAACATGTAATACCTCCAGAGGTGCAGGCACACTGACAAATAATTCTATCAGGAAACACTTAATCCTAAATTTCTCCCTGGGTTAAAAGAAGACAAATTTTTAAGTAGTGGCTACTAAAAGAAATGCTGCTCTTTTTCAAATGCTAACAGTACATTATTGAGATATAATTTACACAGAGTATAATGAACAAATCTTAAGTGAAAAAATACTTTGATTCTGGCTCACCTCTCATGCGAGATTGACTGATCTTTAATGAAGTCCATGACGTCCCTCAGCACAGGGTATTTCTCTTTTACTGTTGGCACCGGTCTGGCCTCCTCCATGGATCGGAACGAGAGCAACCGGAGTCGCCCTCGGGTGAAGGGAGGCCGCCGGGTGGGTGTGGAAGGTGACGAGGGCTCTTCAGAAGTGGCAGAGGACACCTCTGCGGTGGGAGGGCCACTGCTGGGCAGCAGCTTAGCCTGGACATCCAAACCAGGACTCCTGTCTCCTACAGTGGGGGGTGCTGCTTCAGTGGGAGATGATGAAGCCTGGAAATGCTCTTCCACAACAGAGCTTGTTCTCTGGCGCTTCTCAAGTGGTTGGAGATGATTGGTCTCATCTACAGTCACCAACTTGTCACAACTTTCTTTTGAACTTACACCCATGGGCAAAAATTTTAGTAATAGAAGACTCTTCTGAATACACTCTTTGGCTAAATAAAACAAAAAAACAAGAAAGATAACTTAAAAAATAAAACATCGCCTATTTTCAGAGAGAAAATATTCTATGTAAACCTTTTTTAGGATGAGAAACACAATAATATACAGCATCTACTGACAGAATAGAATCATATTTCATCTCAATATACAAATCAAGATCTCCTCAGTACTTAACATATCAGCACACTTCAAAACAATACTTACTATGGACATTTTCAAGCATATACGGAATAGTACAGAGATCCCTCCATGTACCCATCACTGAACTTCAATAATCAATTCAGGACCAATCGTGTTTCACTTACACCCCACTCCATGGATCAGATCCCAAGCATCACATTACTTTATTGGTAAAAACTTGGTATATTGGTATATTTCTGTGATTTTTTTTTTTTTAAAGAGTTTTAAAAAATATAACCACAAAATCATTATCACACCTAAAATAACAGTAATTCCTTAATTTCATTAAATATTCTGTGTTAGCACACTTTAAAACATAACACGATATAGTTAAAGAGTACCAAGTAACCACTTAAGAGAAGTAAATAGAAAGGCGCTCCGTTTGGAGCATGTCAATAAATAGTTATTCCTCTCTGTTATTTTCTCTATTTATGAAACATCCTTGGAAACTATATTTAGTACCTGTGTTTCTTTCTCTAGGTCAACACAGCTTCAACTAAAATAATCTAGAAGACAGATAACAGATTTTCTAGGTTCCTTTTTTTTTTTTTTTAGGAGGTACCGGGGAATGAACCTGGGATCTCATACGTGGGATGCAGGCGCTCAACCACTGAGTCACATCCGCTTCCCTCTAGGTTCTGAAATAAAAGCAGGAGTTCAAGTAAAGACAGCTTAAGTTAGCATACTCACCCAAGCACTCAGGATTTGCCTCATTAGCTTCTGAATCGTGTTTTTCTTCTATCTCATTCCCCAGGCCCATCAGAGACTTCTGCTTCATCTCTAACTGAAGGAAAGATTTGAGCCACATAATTATGTTGTCACAGATGTCAGGGCAGCAAGGGCACTCATAGCAAATACTCCAAAAGCACAGAGAGTTGTGATCATGGAGTACTTTATAGTTATTGTCTAGCTGTTGAGGACACAGGACTTTGTCTTAGCACTCATCTGGGCTTTGAAGCTGCCTAAAAGCTATCTGCAAGACTACCTTCTTTTTGACTACAAGTTATTTGGGAGGGGACTGTACCCATGACCTTATTATTTTTTAAAAAATCCTCAAACACTGGTGCTGGAGGATCTAAAGCTCATCTAGTACTGATAAACGAAGATCTAGAGAAGTGAAGGTTCCTGCTGGGGTTATACATCCAATTTGCTGCACAGGATAGACCAGAATTTTATTTCCTTTATTCTACCTGGAATGATGGAACATCTTGAAGGATGCCAAGACTTTCGGGCAGAGAATGGTGCTCCTAGTACCAGCCCAGGCAATGGCTGCAGTGTGGGCCAAATGCTGACAGCCCAGGCAGAAGGCCACGTGCAGTGCATGAGGCCAAGGTCTTGCGTAGGAGGCCAGCATCCTATCCAACTTGCAGCAGTCTGTCTATGCTAAACCTGGCGTATGATCTACAATGTTCTTTGTCAACTGCCAAATCATTTTTATTTGAATTTGATTTCTGTGTTAGTAGCTAACATTATTAGACACTTTTCCCCCCTTAAAATTATATTGCTGCCTTGGTTTCCCTGCTAGCATATTCTTCTGGTTCTCCCCTCACCTTTCTCATGATGATGCCTTTTAGTTCATTTTGAGAGATCCTGTTCATTTTGGACTCCATCTACCTATTCAATGTATATTGGGCACCCATGATCTAGTCACTGTAGATTCTGTCCAGTGCTGTCCGTTCCTAGATAAATATCCATTTTTAAAAAGCAATTGCCAATTCTTTGACACTATCTTTATTCCTGCCTTGGTAGTTCTCTGAAACATGAGACATTTAGATTCTTTCATTTACTTAATTCTCTACCTAGATGTCTCAGATCACCTAGATATCTTCATATTCAACATGTCCCAAATGAATTTACCTCCCCAGTCCCAGATCCAAAACCACTTTTCCCATCCTAGTCAATGCTTCTACCACCCACCAAGTGCCCCAAGCCAGGAACTAGGAGTCATCCTAAATTCCTCTCTCCTACTCACCACCCACATCAATCACAAGGTCTTACTGATTATTTTGTCTCCTAAATATCAGAAGCCATCCTCATCTCAACCATATTAGCCTCCTGCTTTCAATCACATTACCCATCCCAACTGCATCCCAATCACAATACTTAAGATACATATGAATATATAAATAACAAAACTAATAAATAGATACTCACCACACAATTCTCCTGAATGTGGAGTTTATCATTTCCATGATTTGCATAGTTTTACTATATACTTATGTACATATATTTAGTTTGCTCATGTTTAAATCTTATATAAGTATCATACATATACATTCTTCCACATCTTACTTTTTTGCTCACCATCATGTTTGTGAGATTCATCCATGCTGATACATGAATCTCTATTTCATTCATTTTCATGGTAATATAGTATTCCATCATATAAACATACAATCTTTTCATCCACTCTCTTACTAATGGACATTTGGTTCTTCCAGTTTATTGTTGTCATAAACAATGCTACAGAACCACTTTTCTAAAATACAGGCCCGAGAGGCCTCTCCCCTGCCTAAAACTGTTAATGGCTGCGCAGTATCTAAAGCAATGCCTTTTCTAGCAACCTAAGGGTTCCATGGAGGGAACTTTGGGGTTCCTGAAGGATGTAAGGGGGGATCAGCTGAACTGGGTTTACTCTGAACATTCTCAATACTCACCAAATTATGATTCCAAGGGTTATATACTATTCTATATTTATTCATATCCCTGATTTTTGATTAAAAAGAAAACATTCCTAAAGTTATATTCTTGAGGAGATGCTAGTTACCGTAATTCCATGATAACATTGTGGGAAACCCCCGCCCCAAAAAAAAAAAAAAAAACTGAATGAGAAGGAAAACCTTACCATCCATATTCTAATTCCATCAGCCAAGGAATACACCTGGGCAAACTCCTCACTCAGGGCTGCTTTACCCCCACTGTTTACTAGGGAAAGAAGGAGAGGCAAAGAGATTACATTCAGTCAACACGATTCACTACTGCAACATTAAGTGAAAAGTAATTTTGAAACCTCCTAAAGCACAGAAAAAGTCCTTCCCCTGATACCATTGGGGGCAGTGAGAGAGGCTTGAGAGAAAAAAATCAGTTAAGACACAAATATCTGCAATGGGTTCTCTGTATTACTTCAAACTAACTTTTCCTTACTGTCTTATCACTTCACCATTTCTAAAGTTACCAGCAATTTCTATGCACTTTATTTTTGGAATTCTGACATAAATTTTTGTATCTCTTTAATAGTGAGTAAAAACAATCTATAGTTACCCATATTTAAAGAATTCCCTTTTATAGTGTTTAAATTATGTGTAATGTATAACTATTGCCAGAAAAATGGAGGAAGAGTGAAATTTCAGAAACCAAATGTTTGTTAAAACAACTTCTGAGGAAAGCAGATGTGGATCAAGCGATTGGGCTCCCCCTACCACATGGGAGGTCCCTGGTTTAGTTCTTGGTGCCTCCTAAAGAAGATAGCGAGCTGGCATGACGGGCAGGTGCAGCAAGCTGATGTAACAAGATGACACAAGGGACACAAGAAGAAAAACATAATGAGAGACACAATAAAGCAGGGAGTAGAGGTGGCTCAAGCAATTAGGTGCCTCCCTCCCACATTGAAGGTCCTAAGTTCAGTTCCCCGTGGCCCTCCTAAAGAAACAAGGATGCAAATATTCTTGCTGTCCTGATTTTGTGATAATCAGGATAGGCTAAACATTAGCTATATTAGAAATCATGCATGTATCCCCAGACCTAGTTTTCTCCCTAGGTCTGGTTTTTAGAATGCTAGTGATAAACTAAGCCTGATTTACTACATGACCATCCTGTATGGGAAAAGACTGTAACTCTAGGTATCTTTGGTCAACCTCAAGAGATATAGCAGGGGGACGGATGTGGCTCAAATGGTTGGGTGTCCGTCTCCCATACGGAGGGACCTGGGTTCGATCCCCGGGACCTCCCGGTAAAAAAAAAAAGAAAAATATAGAAGGCACGTGGGCCACTAGACCCCGTGCACGGGTGCACCGTCAGGACCCACAAGCAGGTGAGCCCCCCAGGCCCCGTGTGTGGGTGCACCACCAGGCCCGAGTGGGTGCGCCATCAGGCCCCACGAGCCACGCAGCAATTTGATGACGTGACAGGAGAATGACACAAGGGAAAGCCAAGAAGAGACCCACGGAAAAATCAGGAACTAAGGCAGCGAAGGTGGTAGGATGTCTCTCTCCCACATCAGAGGTTCTGAGGCTCGAATCCCAGTGAAGACAGGAGGAGAAGGATAAGAGAGGGCAGGAAACGGACACAGAGAGTTCCCAGCGAATGGACACAAAAACAGCAAAAACGGGGGTGGTGGTGGTAAAAATGGGTAAAAGTAAATAAATAAATAAATCCTTTAAAAAAATGTATAGGGGAGTAAGATACGAACTATAGTTAGTAGTAATACTTTGACAATGCTCTTTCATAATTTGTTAACAAATCTTTCACAACAATGCAAGGTATTTGTGGTAGGGTGATGTGTGGGAGTCCTGTATGATGTTATGCATGTTTGTTTTGTAAGTTCACAGTGTTTACTGCCCACTTATGGTTTATGTATGTTTATGTATGAATAATATACTTCAATAAATTGTTTGGAAAAAAAAAAGAGAGAAGGAAGATGAACAGGCACAGCAAGTTCAAAACAACGAGGGGGTGGGGAAAAATAAATACATAAAAATAAATCTAAAAAACAAAACAAAACAAAAAAACAACTTCTGAAATGGAAATACTGTGCAGCCATTAAAAGTGAGGTAAAAAAATAACTACTGACACGAAAAAAATTCCATGGTATATTAAGTTAAAAAAAAAAAAAAAAGCAGGTTGTGAAACAGTATAAACAAAATTATCTCATTTATAAAGAGTATACATATATGTGCATGTGTAAATGTATATACATTAAAAACAAAGAAGTACATATAAACACATATGTACATGCCTAGATAAAAGGCCAAGTAGATATACCAATAAATGTTAATAGACATGTTCTCTAAGTGGCAAGATTGTAGTTGATAATTATTTTCAGCTTTTCTCTACTTTATTAAGTTTCTACAATGAAAATCATTTTTATAATTCGAAATATAACAAAATAATGTGTTTTTTTTTTAATTAAAAAAAGAAAGACTTATGAGCCCTTCTCTTCATCTAAAAACCAAAGGAAAATAAACTAGACCAGAGTGATACTCTCTGTTGCATTAATGTATAATGCAGTAAATATTTACTGAATACCCAGAATGTGCCAGGCTCTATACCAGGCACCAGAAACACAATGCTGAGAAAAAGAAGACTTGGTTCCTGTCCTCATGAAGTTTGCAGTCTAGCTGAGAAACTCCTCCTCTATATTTCTAACCCCCAAATGTGACCAATTTTTAGACAAAGATGAACAAATTAGCTAGACAAAACCCACTCTCAAAGTTCTCATGAGCTTTCCCCCCTCATTTTTTTTTTTTTTTTTTTTTTTTTTTTTTTTTTTGAGATACTAGGCAGCAGGGATTGAACCTGGGACCTCATATGTGGGAAGCTGGTGCTCAATCACTGAGCCACATCGGCTCCCCTGAGTTGGTTTTTTTCTTTGTTTGCTTTTTTAAGTTGCGAACAAAACCCGGGACCTCCCAGGTGGGAAGCAGGTGCTCAACTGCTTGAGCCACATCCACTCACTCTCAGGAGCTCTTTTTTTTTTATTTTAAAGATTTATTTATTTCTCCCTGCCCCCCCATCATTGTTTGCACTTGCTGTGTCTGTTCATTGGGTGCACGCCTTCTTTTTAGGAGGTACTGGAACTGAACTAGGGACCTCCCATGTGGGAGGGAGGCACCTAATCACTTGAGCCACCTCTGCTCCCTGCTTTGTTGTATCTCTCATTGTATTTTCTTCCTTGTGTCTCTTTGTTGTGTCATCTTGTTGCATCAGCTCGCCGTGTCGGCTTGCTGTATTGGTCATCTTTAGGAGGCACTGGGAACCGAACCTGGGACTTCCCATGTGGTAGGCGGGAACTCAATGGCTTCAGCCATATCTGCTTCCCTCATGAGCTCTTAAGGAGCACATGAATAGTCCTTAGACAAGATATCTACATCTTAAAAAGACAGGGACACAAAGGATGGAGACAACTGCCTCCCTCAAATCATAAGTTATTTTCAGGAATAACCTACATACAGCTAAGTATTCCTAATTCCCATATTTGATTGTGTTTCTCTATTGCAAACAGGTATTGATATCTGAAAATGTTTGAAAAGGAGCTGAGAAAACTCTTCCCCCAGCAGGCAAACTTGTTTTTCAGCTTTTAATCCACAAGGCTTTTATTTCTCTACTAAAATTTCCCACAGGTAACAAAGGTTATCCAGCTTTCTTAATATAGTTTGATTTAAAAAATACTGAATTCTTTTATTTTTTCCCCAAAACCAGACAGATCACCTCATCCCCATCCCTCAGCAGAGAACTACTCTTCCACATGACATTTGTTTCCATAAGTCACTCATGACTCAATGTAGTTTTATTTATTTGAACAGCTTCTTAATGGAGATATTAAGATTTGATGGATCCAAAAAAAAAGGCTTGACGGAGTATTTGAGATGTTTTAGAAATCAGGAAATAAACTCTACACTGTGAGATCCAAAGGACTGAGCAACACAAGTGGTAGTGATAATAATATTTATAATAATAACAACACGAGCAATAGTCCAATCTATTTTAAAGGAAGGAAGCATTCATTCCTGCTTATTTCAGCTGCATTGTGGAAATAACACATGCTTTACCAAATCACTTGGAAAAACTCATAGCTCATTTTCAGGCAGGGTTTGAAATGCTTTTCCCCTGGATGCGTGTATGTAGAGAGAGGCTCTCCCTTCCTCTGGGTCCTGATAGGTGTAGGCTGCCTGTGTGGGATATACAAAGTGATGGTATCCCTGGAGAATATGAACAAAAGAGCTGGTGAGGAAGAGATTATTGATGAAGAAAGCCTACCAGGGCTGATACAAAGAAGCTGTGAGTCTGAAGATAAGAACCTACATATTCCCCCTTGGTTGTTAGCATGTTCCTTGACATAAATATCTGAGGTTTTAATCGGAATTTCTTAGAACGTTAGAGAGCTACTCAACTCAAAACCAGTTTCACAGATAAGGAAACTGAGTCACAGAAAGGCTGCCTGATTAACCAGAAGCTGCACAACTACTGAGTTATTGAGCTGAGACTAGAACCCAAGTTAAAGTCTCTTTCAATTAAACCTCTTGGCAGCTTTCCATGAGAATTATGGCTAGAGACAACTAATCTGTTAATCAGAAAACCATGGCTACTAGCCACATATTACAATCTGCTAGCTATAACTTGCTCATGAATCTTTAGGCTGGCAAAGTAAGACAAATAGATGAAATCTATAGCTATAGCAATAAGTTTACAGTTTAAAATATCTTATAATTTTCACTTAAGATAGGTTTCCTTTAAAACTTAGCAATTAGCCTTCAGATCAAAAATATTCCCTATAACATAAGTTACCATATTTTTGCAGCTTCTCATATAAATCTGGAGTGCGATACACCAGAGCAGCAAAGGTGGCGTTCACAGCTTGATCAATAGTGGAACCAGCAACTATATCTGTCTTTGGGGCCTGTTTTCTACATGCCTGTATGAATCCTTTGAAAAGTTCTGAATTTGGCCCACAGAAGCTCTGAGCAGGATCTGACTGGGCAAAATCAAGAAGAAAATTGCAGCAGGGATCATCAGGGATGTTCTTAACCTGGGAACAAAAAAAGAAACATCATGTTTAACACATTCATTCAAAAATAAAATTTACTAAGCACTTACTAGGTCAAAGCAGAAGTATAAAACATGGTGCATACTCTCAGGAAGTTTAAATCTATTTTGGGGAGACCAGACAGATATACAGGTTAAAAAAAAAGAAAGTAAACATAAATAAAACATTAAAAGCATTAAAACTAGCACTACCACAAAGCAAAAGATTATCAAATGCCAAATGCCTGGAAGGGTCACCCAGTGCTAAGAATTCAAAGGAGAAAGTTCCTAGAAGGTTAAAGTAATTAGGAAAAGCCTCCTGGCAGGTCTGGGCTTTGGGCTGGACCCTGAAGGATGGGCAGGTTTGGCCCTGAGGAACACAACCATTAAGCAGCAGTTAAGAGTCAGGAAGGACAGTGGGGAGACTGACCTGGCCTGAAGTCTCAGCTGGGGAGTGGTGGGAACTAGAGGCAGAGAGGTAAGGTGAAAGGAGACTGTAGAGAGCCTTGACTGTCACACTGAGGAGTTTAGACTTCACCCTGTGGGCAACGGGGAGCCATTAATGGTGCTTGGCAGTGGAATGACAAGATAATGCAGTGATCAAAAAAAACTTGGTAGATACCACTGTAATAATGCAGATACAAGATGAGGACCTGGATAAAGATGGAAACAGAGAAAATGGAAAGAGATGAGCATCACAAGGAAGAATCCGAAGGGCTTGCAGCTAACTGGAAGGGTGAGGACAAGGTGAGTATCAGGGTGATGCTAGGGAGCAGCAGCTCAATGTCTGGGGAAACAATAAAGACAACAGAAATAGAGCAGTCAGGGCAGACATCTGGTTTTCACAGGACACGGCAATGGAAATATCTAACAGGGAAATGGAGATACATGGTTGAGCCTGGGAGAAAACCCAGGGCTGGAAACTGTTATTAGAAATTATTCACACAGAGGTGACAGTAGAAGACAGTAGAGTGGATGAAGTCTTGTGGATTGGGGAAAGGAGAGAGAAGGACCAAGCCTTGAATAAAGCCTACCTTTTAGAGAAGGAAGAACAAGAGAGGTCAATAAAGGAGGCAGATGGAGCAGCTAGATGTAAGAAAAGACAGTGGACTGTCATGAAATCAAAGGTTTGAAGGAACCAAATTTAAAAGATAGGTAAAGAAGAATAAAAGACAAAAGCTGAGGAAGAGCCACTAGTTCCATCAAGTAACTGTTAAAAACCTTAGATGGGGGAGTAGGGATAGGGAAGGAGGGAGCAGAAGTAGTAGAACAGAGATAAAAGGCAGGAGAGATGAAAAATAGCAGTGGGCAGGCTTGTTCAGTTTTGAAAACACTATACACCTAAATAATATGCTACATTTCTATGGAGAACAAAAAGGAGAGAACAAATCAGTTACTCTAAAGTTTGACTCAGTGCACACTAGGAATAGACTCAACTTGTTTGTTTCCATCAAGAGAGATTTACTGGCACCTACTATATTTCCTGAAGTATCATTCATTCATTATTTTTGAAGCCCCCTGGCCTCTGGTACATGGCGGGGATATCAAAGGAACAAAAGACAGTTTCTGTCCTCATGGAGATACAGCTTAGTAGGGGGTGGTAAGATTTTAACACAAATTTTTATAATATAAAGTAATAAATATTAGTCAATATTTTCCACTCCAAGTAGAAAGACAACACAAGAGTACAGACCTCCTTACTATCCTGGTGTGAGTGAGTGGGCCAGCTTGCTTCTAGTTCCAACTCTGGACACATCTGATGCCTGAAGACAGGTTTCCATAAGGGGGAGTTTAGGACTAAGACCATTTTTGCCTGAGGTACTGCCATATTATTTCCCAACTCTGGAAAGAGAAGAAGACTTATTGAGAGTTCTGTTTCTGATACTTCACATACACATGACACATAAAGTCAAAACATAAGTCCTAAAATGCTGCCATTCTGTAAAAGAACCACAGTTACAAGGTATGTTTGAAATATCAAGTATAAATGTATAATAAGCTAAAAGTAGAATGTGGACCACGTCTAGGACATGACAGGGAGGCATTTAGGAATATTTAATTATGGGAAAATGTTCACAATTTTATAAAAAAAATAATAAACACCTACCACAGATGTCTTTATAAATAGGAATAGAAAAAAAGACTAGGTGGAAATAAATCAAAATGTTACTAGTAGTTATCTGTGGGTGTTAGAATTAAGGATGATTTTACTGGCTTTTCTCCATTATGTAATTTTTCTATGATAACTTTTTTTTTTTTTTTTTTAA